>OOFC01048019.1:56085-100919 GCA_900323345.1 Pseudochromis fuscus
GCCTCTGATGCGCGACTGCACGCAGCTCTGGGACGCCAAAACCAGCCGGTCCGCCCTCGCCCCTTGAAAAGCTTGCAGCGAGAAGAATGGCTGGATGATGACCCGAAAGTCACACTGGAATCACAGAATTTATGGAATGAATTTCACAAAATGGGAACAGAGATGGTTATCACCAAATCAGGAAGGCAAGTATCTATGAAAAATGCGCATTCAGGTTGCAAATGTAGCTCTTGGAAGTACCATGAGTACCAGTATATTTAAAAAAAGGTAATTGATTTGAACCTTATGATAGGATATCACCTTTTTTTACTATGAAAACGGAGTTCTGGTTGCCATAACTATCTATGAACGACGCTCTACTCACGTAAAGCGAGTGCAAACATCGTGCGTATTTCTGGGGTTAGAATTAAAAAGACGTTCCTCCTTTCGGTGTTTGTGTTTGGCCTACATAAATGTATTACTTAACTGCCTACAGGAGGATGTTTCCACCCTTTAAAGTGCGAGTAGATGGGCTGGATGCGACAGCAAAGTACATCCTGCTGATGGACATCGTCGCTGTGGACGACTGCCGCTACAAGTTTCACAACTCCCGCTGGATGGTGGCTGGAAAAGCTGACCCGGAGATGCCAAAGCGCATGTACATCCACCCGGACAGCCCGTCCAAAGGAGAGCAGTGGATGAGCAAGCCCGTCGCTTTTCACAAACTCAAACTCACCAATAACATCTCTGATAAGCACGGATTTGTAAGTAGCACTTACTGAAAGTTTTCCTGATGTTACGCATGACTTTTATGTGTAAATTGGTTCTAGTTGTACCTTTATTTTTTCTGATTAATTTAAAATGCAAACAATCGTAACTTCGCCGATGTTGTTTGTCATGTTTCAGACAATTTTGAATTCCATGCATAAATATCAACCGAGATTTCACATCGTGAGAGCCAACGACATAATGAAGCTTCCGTACAGCACCTTCCGGACTTATGTTTTCCCGGAGACTGAGTTCATCGCTGTCACTGCCTATCAGAACGAAAAGGTGACCCCAGCCTCCCTCCTCCTCCACACCGTCACGCACACAAGACACCTCGCGTGAATTTGAACACGGAAGGGACTGGATAACGATCTCACAAAGATTATGAGAGAAACACACAATCCTGGCCTCTTGCAAGCTGGTTTGAAGGACAGCTGTTATAGTTGTAGCTCCCTTGATTACAGCTTTGTGCACTTATCTGTCACTGTGCAACAAACTGTATGTCTGAAGTAACTAACTTGCAGGTTTTGTTCCTTCTCACCATTAAGATTACGCAGCTAAAAATCGACAACAATCCCTTTGCCAAAGGGTTCAGAGACACAGGGAATGGGAGAAGAGAAAAGAGGTATTACAACCAGAACACATCAGACTTTTATGGCACATTTGTAGCCTAAATGTGATTGTTGTGTAAACTTAATTTGTGATCCACAGGAATAAACAGTTAAACATTTCTTCGCTACATGACAACCAGAGTAAAGTGGACCTGGACTGTGCTGACTCCGATGACTCCTGTGAACAACCCAGTACCAGTGAGCCTTTTTATTCTCCTCAGGAACTAGTGAGCAGCCCCCTGATGTCCACACCCACCTGTCAAGGTCAGAGGCCATTATGTCATTAAGCAGTGATTATTGCATTGTGAGCGTGAAGCCAAATAACATTGGAAGACTAACTATATGATATTTAACATGACATTGTCACTACACTGTAAATCCAAATTATTCCATTAGGCATTTTTTTGGCATAGGTTTTGCATAAATGTTTAGAACTGTCAAAATAAATTAAAAACTTTGTACAATCCATGTAAACATCACATATTGTTTTTATGTTAAGTCAATCAGTTTAGATTATTGAGATTGTTGTACTAAGATGCATAAAGCTGATGCAGCCTGTCTGGGTCAAGTTAAGATACTCACACTTTGAATTGATTGTAATGGTCAATTAAATTAAAAAAGAAAAGTTTTTATCTAGTTAAAAATAAAATTTCTTAGAGGATAAAATTTAGTGAAACAGCAAAACTAACCCAGTTTTGTCAACCTTTATCAACCATTTTAGAACCATAACCATCAGTTATCGCTTTCCCTTTAAAAATAAAATAATACCAATTACATAATGTGGAGTGTTAAAGAAAAACTGATTGAAAGAAATGCATTTCACTTATCCTTTTATAACTTTCAAAATTTCTCAGCAGTTTCTTGAACAGATTTGTATTTTACTCAAAACAAACAGAACACATCCAAAATTCACTGTTTATTTGTAATGGTAGAAATGAGCTAACGACACCAATAAACCAGTCAGTTTTAGTTTAATGTGAATTTTAAATGGTTCTTTTCCTTCATTCATCTTTTTTCTCATAGGTTGGTTAACAGAATAGACTCTTTTGGTAGAGATTTTATAAATCAATACCAGTGAGAAGGCTCAGCTCTACTGAAGTGTATGTAACTGTGAGCCACTGTGCAAAACCTTTATTCTGAAGCAGCTCCATGAAATCCAGTTGTCAAACATTTCGTTATAACTTTGACTAAATTTCTACATTTAGTTTTGAGCCATTGAGTGAGTGACTCAATTTGACAAAATAAAAGCACTTTGCTTTAATGGATCTACAGTTTGTGGTCCCTTTGCAGTTAATTACAAGTAAACATTGTTTCATTCATGATGCAGGAAGTTTTCTCCTTCCCTCCCAAAACTCCATCACCTCTGTGAGGAGTCTAAATAATACAGAACAAAGGAAGAAATATGCTCTTTCATATTTTAGCTCTAAACAAAATGTATTAAAGAATGTACTGTTTTTTCTGTCTGCAGATGAGAATATTTTAAGTGATTCTGAAATCGATCTACAAGATGATGTCACTCCTGAAGCCAGCAGTTCGAGGACTGAACATATGTTGACTTTGAAAAGCACCGAGATGCTGCGGACCAGGTCTGATCTCAGTGGGAGCAACAACAATAAGGACGCCACAAAAGAAAAAAATCTATTTAGAATACCAGACGACAGGTACGCTATGGACTCTTTGGAAAAGCTGGCGACTGATGTCAGAGATGGCGTCCTGCCTATGATGTTGCGAACGCAGAGCTCATCCTCCCTCAGTGCTGGGCAGGGTCAGACTTTGGATTTCTCAGGTGCTCACAGCCAAAACTTTGTTAAGCTTGGGGCACCTTTGTTGTTTCATCCTGGACAGCTGTCACTGAAGCCCGAGGCTTTTCCCCCTGTGGGTATGGGACGTGTGTTTTCTTCTTTGCCTGGAGTAAGTGACTTAGGAAATGGAGGCCTATCTTCTCGAAGCATCACCTCTTCATCTCCTTTCATGTTCCACCTGCCGCAGCACATGCTGGCATCTCAGGTACGATTCAGCAGGTGCACTTTCATTTACACACAGTTTAATACATCAAGTGAACAGATATGTTGGCTCCTTTGAGGTTATGGTCAGTGCACAGATTTTCTCCTCTCACATGAACATCTGCCAACTCCTCCAGGGTGAATTACATTTGTGCTCCTAAAATTACATTGAAAGAACTCACTTAACAATTTTAAATGGGACTATTTATTTGGCAACAAAATAAACTTTCACATTTTCACATTAACCACTGTAATCGTTATAAATTCTTTAAACACCAAAAGTTAAGCTGTCCATATTAAAAACAAAATAAAACAGTAAAATCTTCAGAGAGGACATTTTAAACTCTCAGCAAATAAAATTTAAAGCCTCCACATAATGTGTGCTGCTAGCAGAAAAAATCTTTGTAACTCAGAGCAACTGATCCCTTTAATATTACTTTGTATTTTCTTTTTCTGGGATGTGATACTACCAGATACCTGCCAAAGTCAAGACATGCTTCAAATTAAAGGGTTACGAGCAGAACAGATTTCATCTTACATTGTGATCCAAGTCACTTCAACTATTTACTGTATCGTGAACCCAAGAATTAGCCTCTATCAAACTGATATTTTGAAGATCTTTACAGTGTGCAGGTCAGTGTAGAGTAAAGCATAGGTGTTGAATGATCTTGTTACTTAATAGGATTAAATCAATTACCCTCACTGATCTTGTTTGCTAACACCTTGGATTTCCACCATAAAATCAGTTTAAACTAAATCAAATCACAGAAGATGTGAATTCAATATTTTTATTTTTTAGAGATGTTTGTGAAAATGTAGGGAGATCAGGTGTATGGTGTTGTTTGCAATGTGTGTGTTGTGTAAGATCTTCACTTTTTTGTGTACAGGGAATCTCGCTGTCACCTTTCGGAGGACTGCTCTCATACCCGTACCGCTACATGGCAGCACCAGGTGCGATCGCTCCCGCTCTCCCCACCTGCTCAGCCACCTCGTCGCCCGCCAGAAACCACCGTTACGGTAGCTCTCGGCCCTGGTTGCGGTTCAGCCCTTATCAGATCCCCACATCTGTCACCTCGAGCCAAAATCTGCTAACAACCAGATTGCATGGCAGGTCGCATTTGCAGTCTGAGCCGTCCAAATGTGGGAGCAGAGAGTCAAGTCCAGCATCTGACGATCACAGTTACAACCCTAAAGCCAAGCCAAAGAGCGTTTCAGCCAAAGACATTGTTAAAGGTACCATGGATGAAGTGCAAAACATACATAATCCACTTAGAGGACTTGATAAACCACAACCTCAACAATAGGCTGTTTTCTATGGTACATAGAGAAGTTGCACAGAGCAATCTCCTGTCAAAAACTATTTGTTGCTGCTATTTACCTTGTCATAAACCTGCCTAATAAACACTGATTTTCTGGTCAAAGGACAGTCAGACACTATTATTGTGTTATTCATTTTATTTATGCTAATGTGGAATTGGGATTTATAAATCTGTGTAGTAGATCTTATGTTTTGAACCAGTGGTTATACATATGTCTAAAAAAAAAAACAAAACGCCTCCAGTTCTTCAACCAAACCCTTAAAGTCTTAAAAAAGATTTTGCCCAGTTTCATCCAACAGAAGCCAGAGTGTCTTTTGATTTACAAAAACTTCAGATCAGTAAGTTCTGGTCTTAAAATACTTAAAATAAAATATGCTCATTTGAATTTACATCAAATGAGCTATGCAAAAAAAACCCAAAACAAAACAATACCCTAAGTGGGATTCTCTACAGGACAATGTTGTGCTTAAAATAAAATTCAAATACATTTTTACAACTTTATTCTGTATAATTGTGTAAATATTTTACTATTGTCAAGTTACAATTTATAAAATGTGACTTATCAAAGCCTTTTGAGAGAGACTGATCACAGATAAACCTAACCAAGTGTTTACCACCTGTTCACAGTATCACATTTTCTTTATGTACCAAAGTTGCACTGTGGGGTTAAAAGGGAAAACTCAGGATATATATATTTTTTTTTAAACCAGCACTTAAGAGTCTTCACTAAACTTAATCTGACATGTTGTATGCCAGATTATTCAGGTAATTGTGTGTTTTTTTTCTTCACAATTTGAATAAAGATATTCACATTTCATGCAGATGTCTTCATATGTTCAGTGATTTGCTTTTAGTTTCTTGCTCCTTGTAAAGCTGTTGTGCTGAATGTGCTGCATTGTGTCCTTAGACTCCAGCCTGTTGGACAGGCACAGAACATTAAAGATCAATGTCTATTCATAGACACATGCATCCATATCTTAAGAGTCAAACGGTTTACGAGGCGGATTCAGTGTTCCTGTGCGGATCACAGTCTGTCTGGATGTTAGGCCTAATCCTTTAAGTTAATTTAACTAAATTAAGCTTTCTCTCTCATTTGTGTATATCCGTATTCTGTCTTGGCGAGGTCAGCCTGGGAGGCTGTGTTGATTTCTGGGTACTGCTCCTCTGCAGACCATAATACTCCTTTTTGTCATCTTCCTTCATATTGTAAAGCAAACACAGCTCTGAACCTGATCATCTAAATTCTAAAGTAAAAGGTTTGTCAGTCATCTTTAAGAGGAGCTATTGTGCTCATTTCAAGTTTTATATTTATATTCTTGGCCTCCTTTAGAGTAATCTAACTTATAATGTTCATTCATCCAGTCCCTCATTTCTTCCTCTGTCCGAAGCTAATTGCCCCGCACCACCACCCAAAGAGTTCACTTTCTTCTGATTGGCTAACATCAAGGGGAGTGACAGGAAATGGAGGCCAGCTCTCCAGCAGGTGACCACTATCCACAGTCTATGCCGTAAACAAAGTAAAGTCTGAATCTGATCCAGAATCTGAACATTCACCACAAGAAAGATCACAGCAGGACGTCTCTGTATAGACACAGAAAAGCCGACATTCATACGTCACGTTGTCAGCCTGCTCAGCAGATTTTTACAACGGTGCATTTTCAGCAGACTGCAGTCTGAGCACTGTTCTCACTTCATCACTTTACCTAAAGATGTGAAACTTTGGCCATGATCACCCAGCATTTCACAGAACAGAAAACATGGAAAACCAGAACAGATCCTAATTAACACGTTGCCCCTGCTGCTCCCTCTCTCCAGAAACAAATAAGACTGTTTTTAAATAAGAAAATAAAGATATGGGACAGTAAAATCTTGGGTGCTTCAGTTTACTGTTTATATTCTTATTGAAGCTCAGCGATCTGAAAGTGTTGCTCTCCAACAGCTGCTGCTACCTTGCCCTTGGCCATGGCAGTGGTGGCGAAGCACTAAAGGTGAATGAGCAAGTCTGTGGTCCTCTGCACTTCATTCCATATGCATGAGTGCAGCTCACTGCTTGCTGGGGCAATTCCCAAAACATCTCTGCTTGTGACAGCAAAGCTACACTTGAGTTGCTAATCCTTCTGCCCCGAACAACTCCCCAAGCTGTGCTGAAAAATGTTTTATTTTTGGAATGCATACATGCCATATTGACTTATATAGTCAATATGAACTGTTTTTAAACATTTTTTATTTTAAGATAATCAGAAATTTGTGACCTCTCTACACACAAAAGTTGCACAGATAAGGCAAAGGTGCATGCATTTAAATCAACCACATCATAAACCACCTAGAAGTTAGGCCTGATATTTTCTAGGTCTCCGTTGTGCCGTCCAGACACGGGCTCTACAAGACTTCTGAAAGTGTCAAGCAGCAGATCCTCTAAGTCCTGGAAGTTGACAGAAGTGACCTCCATGTATCAGACTTGTTTTTCCTGCACCATCCTATTGAGATTTGAGGAATTTAGAGGCCGAGTCAACATCTTGAATTTGTGGTTGTGTTCGTGCAGAAATCAGGAAATACCATTGCCAGGAAGGGGTGTCCATGGTGTGCAAAAAAACTATAACTATTATTTATATTAGTTATGCTGCTATGTGTTAAAATATCCACATGAATGTCAGGGCCAAAGTTACCCAGATGAACATACTACTGTCAGTCTTTTGTATAACAGTGCATCCTGTTATGCAATATTTATGACTTGATGTCTTTTGCTAATTTAACGGGGACGTACAGGCAAACATGAAATTATCATGATGATATGATTTCAGTGTCCTCTACACACTTTGTACATATCAGTGTTCCTTGGGGTAAATTTGACCCCAGGCCATTGTAGCTGTATTAAAGGCAACATATTATGTGAAATCCACTTATAAAGGCTTTTATATGTATTGTTTGGTATTTGGCTGCCTTCAAGTTCACTGACAGTGAGATTTTACAACCATCTCGTTGTTGCATGAGCTGCTTGAAGAGAAATACCTCTGGTAAAATAAGTGGATCTGGCTTCTGATATATTGTGACGTAACAGTATATCAGATGCTGCATTAGCCAACCCCTGCTGAGGTCCTGAGGTCCCCATGTGTTTTGCGTTGTAAAAATGTGTGGAAATTTCGTTACACAGGCTGCCAGCCTCACACTCCAAACCATGTGGACTGTCTTTGGCCAAGGAGCCAGCGCTGAATGAATACCAGTCTGTGATGTCGCCTCTGCAATCTAACCAGAGAAATCCAGGGGAGTGCTTTCACGGGTTGTGATGTGGTGTCTTCTTTCCATGGCACACATGGGATGTCTGTGGTCAGGTTTCTGCAACCTTCAAAAAGCTCAGCAACTGTGCAGCAGAGTTTTCTGATGATTACCTACAGAAACTGGAGAAATTTGTTGTCATCATGTATGACAGATCAAGTGCAGTCACTGGTGTCGACAAGGCAAGGCTGGATCTCTCCGCTCATCAGCAGAGGTCCTATGATGCCATCCCACCAACAAGTGCAGTCCTCAAGGAACATGCAAAACGTGCTGCCTTCCAGGCCGGAGTGATCTGGGGCCAGGTGACCTTACGCAATCCAGAAACCATCAGTCCTGCTATCTGAGGTTGGACATAGAAAGGGGAAATGTGGCTGGTCTGTTGGACGAATCTTCCACCAATTGCTCCAAGCTGCCAGGAACTTCACAAAGAAAGGCTTCAGCTGCAGATGCAAATGTTCTCATTCTGGACTGTAATGCACTGGACTCTTGATGTTTTTACTTGACCTTGAATAGACAGCGTCTATAAGTATGTGCACAAGGACCATTGTTACATAAAATTGATTTTGTGAGGCTGTAAAACAGATGCTGTATCTTAAAGTTTAGTGTTTGGGTAGTATCTCAAATTACATTAACACTTTCAAAATACAATACTCATTCAAATATATTGGTGCTGTTTTTCAAACATGAATAAACAACCACGGCATGACACACTGTCAAACTTTTTTTTTTTTTTTACTGTAACTGCAGAGGCTAAAAAAAACTCCCAGGAGGACAATTGATCTGAAAAGCCCTCTCCCTACACTGTCAAACCTCTGTTGTGTGCATTTTCTCCTTGGCTGAGCGTCGCTTCACACTGAAAGAACATCACCACTGGCTCAAAAGTGTGGAGAGGAGGTCAACTGCAAAGTTTTGCAGTCAGCAGAAAACTTCCCTCCCTGCTGTTGTGGAGATTTCGAGACGGTTGGTGGGAGAGAGGCCTTCAGCACCAATACAAAAGGAGAGGCATTCACCTGTCAACTACATTCTGCCTCTCCCGCTCATATGCCTCATATTAGTCCCTTTGACATAAAAGACATCATATGAGCGTGTAACTGCAAGCAGCTATTAGACTACTAACTTACAGATCATTTAAAACCCTTATGGTGTCAAGAAAACACATTTTCTAAGGACTGTAAAGCTCAGATGGGATTTTAAAAATGAATAAGTATCCTTTGCATGACATTTTGGCAAAGCTACAAGGTGCATCAGGGTTAAGTGTCTGTTTCAAACTTCTCCAAAAAGGAACAAAATGGTGACAATGTTTAAAATACAATGCTATGCATATTTTATTTTGCAGGTTTCAAAGAAGTACACAGGTTAACACAGGTGTGCAAGTGACCAAACATCCAGTGTGAACAGTTGAAAAAAAATACTAAATACAATTTTGGAGTGTGCTAAAAAATAAAAACAAAGAGTTAAAAAGGAAAAACAGTTCAACAATAGATCTCCAGAAAAATACAATCAAAATCATTGTCACCATCTACACTTCACAGGAGCCGTTATCCTCTCTTTACATTGAAATGAATAATAAAAGAATGAATGACAGAACATTCAGTGTAGCGGTACTCTAAATTTCCTATAAAACCAAGTGCCGGGATAAAAATGTCGAAACAGATGGCTTAAAGAGATGAGATTGTCATCTGTAGCATGTAGTATAAATAATTCACCTGACAGGGATACCATCTAAAAGCCTGTGTTACAGTGAATGAAGTAGTAGTTGTTGCGGGGCTAGGAAACAGAAAGGTGTGCAGATGTTTCTGGAATCCCACAAACCCCAATGCAAATCATTTTGTGTAAATTATGTGATGCTGGGTGAAACATAATAAAAATATAAATGATTTTCAATGGAATACAGTGAATTAATGCAGCCTTCAATCGACAAACTCCACATTATGTGAAGTTTTATAATTAACGGAGAGAGATGTTTACATGTGACTTGTGTTGTGCATGGGTTGTTCTTCAGAAACATAATGGATTACATGCTTAAATACTTATTTATCAAATAATAACCATTCGATAAAGGAGGATATTGCAAATTAAAGGCCTCTGAAGCCATCTAGTGGACCACAGCAGCAATGACAATGCATGTTCTCTTTCTTTACAGTTCTAGTAAAAACTGGGAATGACAGGGTATTTCACCACATTATAGTCTTTTTAGTTTCTGATATGAATCTGGCTTCATTTCAGCATTTACAACTAGAAGGTTCCTGTGACTAGCTAGGCAAGGTTTGCACAATACTGTGACTGTAGAGCCTTAAGTGATTACAAATATAACTATAACAAGTGTATAATTTAGGCAAAGTTTTAACATATTGTGTATGTATTTTTTTTTTAGATCTAAATCTTTTGAGATATACCTGTTGGATTCTGAACCATTAACCCCAGCACACCATGGTCAGGCACAAAGCTTCAACTTGTTCTGCAAACTAAAATTTGCAACCCAGCCTTTCAGTTCTACACCAAAGAAGAAGAGCAAAAGAAGAGGCTACAACTTTCCTCTGAATTTACAATATTAGGATATTGAATGATCTGATTTTAGAGAATTGTCTTACTAGGGGGCTGTACAAGTGAATCTTTGAATGTTACTCTTTTGGTAAATTATTTAAATAACTTTGCATTTAGGATAAAGGGCAGCCACGGGATATGATGCAGGTACACATTTACATTTACAACATTTCTACTACATTTCCATGTTCACACATGCAGACTGTTTCTCATATGCTATGGTACAACGTGTACATAAAAGAGCGGTCTTACAGTTGAATTACTGTGAGTGTTCTCAAAAAGTACATTCAGAACCGTTTACAAGGACCCTCGAGTGCAAAAAAAATAAAAAACTCCACGAAAGACACGTGAAATTCCCACTCCTTTCCAACCGTCTGCACGTGTTCTGTCACAGACAGCACACACTGTACATGCATGAAGTAGGACCACCTCTTCCGGGTCCGGCCCCTCTGGGAGCCATCGTAAACCCGCCCATAAATATTCTCTTCAATCTGATTGGTCCTCGGCGAATGACCCCTTCCTAGATCTAGTTGCAATAGATAGATGTTATATACTGTAAATCTTTACTGCGATATCAATACATAACCTTATTGTTTAATAATACAACAGATGATGTTGCTGGGAAAACCTTTAATTATCATCATTTGATCGGACAGAGAAGCCTAAATGTCAAATTGCACATTTACAGTCACAACTATTAATTAAAAAAAAAAAAAAAAGAAGGCTCTCAAGGAAGTGGATACTGATATTATCGTTATTGATATTGATATTACTCCATGCTTATTTAGAATTGGTCAAATTAAACAATACCAGCATATTTTTTTCAGTTTATATTGTTTCATTATTGTTTTTACATACAATTAACAAAAATCCCTCTGTGTCTATGGTATAAGACAATGAACCCAACTTTGAACATTGAATATTAATTTGTAAAATAAAATGTCTGCTAAAGGCAACGAAGTAGCTAGGCAGCACAGCTATTTCATCAAAATAGTGTGTTATATAATTTCTACTATAATGCACAATATTTAAACATCAAATGATTCTATCCCCACATACCACAGTAACAAGCATCTCAGGTGTACAGGGGTGGACCACAGACATAAGAAATGTCTAAGATCATATGTCTATGGGGTGGACAACCTGTCTTTTCTATTTGATCTGTTTCTATGGCGGAAGCTGCAGTCAGAGGTCAATGCCCAGTAGTAACCTGGCTGCGCATCATCACATCACCCCACTCTCTGCTGTTGAGGCGTCTTTCGGAGCCGTGTGACCTCATCATGATGTGATTTTCTTCATCATCACTGGAAAGGGAAAAAAAAGAGATGTCTGACAGACTCCATTAATTCATCGATCGCTTTATAACGCAACTTTTTCAGGATTACTTGTCGGTTTATCTCCACCGGTGAGTCGCTAGCCTCCGATGCTTATCTCCGATTATGCTAAAACAGCGTTATGGTGCACATCGCTGCTTGCATACAGGAGATTTCGCCCATGCTGCAGTACAGTACACTCAGCACTACAGTATTAGTGTCATTACTCTGGCATTATAATAGTATTACCCGCTGCCGGTAAGCTAGCACCTGCGCGTCAGTTTATCCGGGGCTGCTGGTTATTAGGAAGCTAGCTTTGACAGGTACGGTCAATCACGTTGCTAGAAAGCCCATGGGCTAAACCTGAAGTTATGCTGTATTACTGTAATGTTTAATAATGTCAGTGTCAAAAGTTTGGGTTTTATTGTCGAGCTAAATGAGGCCGCTGTTGTCGTGTTGTGATGTTCCCCTGGCTCACCTTTGCGGTGTGTCTGGCTGCGGTGCTCGGCTTGTTTTTCTGGTCCCGCAAGCAGCTATCGATAGGTAAGGTGTGCCTTACCTGAGAGTCTGCTCTTTCTACCAGGTGGAATACACACATTTTATTAGGCTGTAACATTTACAGTGCTCGGTTAGCAGCACTACGACTGCCTCGAGATATATTCTTTCCACAATTAATTACCATTCTTGGTAACTGGTAAACTACAAAAAGGGGAATTAAAAGCAGTATAGTGAGTTATGCTGTCTTTTAAAAGTCAAATGTGCTCTCAAATAAATTAATGCAACGTGTAGTTGTGTTGACACGACCCTTAACTACATCGGATGGAAGTATTTCGTGTTTCTATTGGTTTTAAGTGGTTGCACTGCACCTGCTTTTCAAATAGGTTGTATTGTTTCTTGCATATTTTAATACTGACATTTTTAAGATAAGATATTCCTTTAATAATCCCCAGAGGGGAAATTCAGGATGCTTCTCGAGGTTTCATCATCAGTAATATTATAGGCATTATTACATGTGGGTTGCAGTTAAAGCCTAATCAGATTTCAGATAAATGATTGAATCAAATGTTGAAAATTAGTTGTTTTAAAAGGACATTGGATCATGTACTCCCATCTTGGTTTTGATCAAACCTTTAGAATGTGTGTACATTCAATAATGATGCTTTTTCAGAGCCTGTACAAAATGTTGCAAAGCACTACAACACATCACTTGGTCCTGCTCTTAGTGCGGGTCCCAGTGATGTAATATCAGTTGCAATATCAAGAAACTTAAGTTCATGTAACCCACTTTTGCAATAAGACAAACAACATGCTGTTCCAGTCAAAACTAATCTTTATCACACTGTACCCAGAAATTTGGACTCTGCACCTCCTCTATAACTCCTCTGTCCCTCCTCTGTTGCTGTCAGTTTTTGCAGCCTGCTCGTGCCACCCAGCCATGGCACAGCAGGACGGTGCTGCCAAGAAGAACCCCGCTGTTGCGGCGCTGCACTCCCACTTTATTGTGGGGTCGGTGTCGGAGGAGAACTCAGAGGATGAAATCCAAGGGAAGCCAGACATGCAGATGGAAGAAAAGGAGACGCGCTCCTTGTCGCCGTCCTCTGGCAGCTCAGACAGCACCTTTGAGATGGGCTTCGACCACATTGATGGCCCGATTCACAATTTAAGGTTAGAATCCAAATCCAGTTTGTCTGTCAGTGATCATTTAGAAATTGTTGACACAATAATGCCACAAACATATCCTGCATTTCACTGAAGGTTTTGATATTAGTTATAAGTGGATAAAAGTTTCAAGTATGTTTTACATTAAGGAAATACCTGAACTAACTTGTCTTTGAAATTAGTTATTTATATTAAAATAATTAATATATTCTGAAGACATTAAGTGGAGCCTAATATTAAGTGTTTCTGTGCAATTCATGTAAACATGAGATACAAAGTCTTAAAATGGTCTTTCTGAAACTAGCCAATGGGAGCAGGTCTGTGGTCTGCAATGATATGGAGAATGCACTGTTCAGACTGTGTACTTTTCCTTTGCTTTGTGGTAAAAGGGGCTCCTTTTTACCACACATGTGAAAAATGCAGTTTCTCTAGTTACGCTCTGCTGAAGGGTTGCTCTGTGTACAGAGTGTGTGAGGTTGTCCTGACACAGACTTCAGGATCTTGGCTTGCAGAAGTTGCAAAACGCTCACACACCAACATTTGCGATCGGACCTTTGAAAGGAGCCTTTCACTCCTAATAGAACTTTGTTTAAAGGCTTGTGGCAAGTCTTTAGTGTCTTTGCTAATCCCAAGTCTCTTGCTGGATGGCTTGAGTCTCTCTCAATTTTGTCACTTTGTCAGACAGTAGCTTGTCAACCTTTTTCCTGAAAAGACTCACAGAGAGAGTTTAGTGTCAGGATTTGACTTTCAAATTATGCTGGCTTGTTGATGCAGCTAGCTGATTATAGAATATCTTCTCTATAATGACTTCCTTTCCAGTGTTTTTTTTTTTTAATATATATAGTTTTTGTAAATTTGAAGAATGCTGTCCTAGTTACTAGCCATGTGGACAGTAGTGTTTTTGTCTGCAGACTTGTATCCTAGTCAAGAAGTTAGTTTTTATTTCTAACTTTAGGAGCTCCTACATCTCAATACTTCCTTTATCCAGTCTAGTTTCATAGAAACAGAGAAGGTGAGAGAAGCAGGGGGTTAACTGAAAGAAGATGGGATGACAGTTTTAAAACTGGAAATACTGGATGTAGACGTCTGCCTTCCCCACCCCCGTAATACCCTTTCTAATAGGACAGAGAAAACTGTTGCAGCCCAACAGCTGGATTTAATTCAGACCCTCTGGTGGACAGAAACTACTGTGCCGCATGCTGGTGATTCCTGTAATGATGTAATAACACAGTATCAGGCCATAGGAGCCAGCCAGCCAAACGAGCCCAGGCTCTTCCTCACCCTCCAGCTCCACCTGTACTACCTGCTCCCTTCATGGTTTCCCGTTGAGGTGGAGCTTGATTCATAGAGTTCTGCAAATCCATTTGGAGGCACTTGCCCAAACTTGTAAACATCACTCTGCACAAGATGTTCTATGCATTTAATAATTATGCTACATGTAGACTTCTTATTCTCCAAAATATCAACATTGCTTTTTCTATTATGTCACTTATGCTCAAACTATTATTATCATATCTACCATTTGACATTTACTGCTCACTGATTTTGAATCACTGATAAAAGTCTTTGCTCATTTCTTTAACTCACTTGCAAGCTATAGAGTTTAAGATAAGAAACAGTAGTCAAATCCTGTGTGACTGACATGATAAGTTTCTTATCAATATGAGGTGGTATTGACATCTTTTTATCTTCTGGGCTGTAAACACAATCTGCTTTTTAGGCTCCACTGCAGTTGAAACTCGTGAGACTGTTTACTGTTGGCAGTATAATAGCTATCTCATAACTCTAATAATTCTGGTTCTTTTTAACACTAGAGTTGTTAAGAATGGCCATTATACTTATTATTTTGTATTTCTTTGAACAGACCAAGCATGTCAGGGCTGCACCTGGTGAAACAAGGCAGAGATCGCCGGCGAATTGATCTCCAGAGGGACTTCACTGTCGCTTCACCTGCTGAATTTGTCACCCGCTTTGGTGGTAACCGGGTCATTGAAAAGGTAAATGACTCATCACTGATGTCTCTGAAAAAAAATTCTAGCAGGCATTGTAATTCAAGACATGAATTTCAGTATTAGGTACATTCTCTTCAATAATGCACATAGACACAGTGATACCTCAAAACTTGACAAATTAGTTGAATCCAGTTCAGTGCTTGTTCTATCATCAAATCAGTAGATTCCAACTCACGCTGTCAGGACAATCAAAAGGCGCATACATACATATATACATTCACATTTCATCAGTTTACTGCTGGGACAGGATCACGCCAAGTCAGTATGAGTAACTCACCTGTTTTGTGTATCCAGGTGCTCATCGCCAACAATGGTATTGCCGCGGTTAAATGCATGCGCTCCATCCGCCGCTGGGCCTACGAGATGTTTCGCAATGAAAGGGCAATCCGTTTCGTTGTCATGGTGACCCCTGAAGATCTGAAGGCCAATGCAGGTGAGCTTTAGCAAGATTTCTTTAAATATGTAAGACACATGAGTAAACACACTGGCTGTGGTACCAGACTTTGCAGAGGTTGGTGACAATGACTTGGAAATAGTGGAGAGTTGATTTTCTTCATTTTCCAAAGACTTGGTGGGGCAAATACAATGTCCAAGCATCAATATGTAAACTTGTGGTTTGGGGAGCCAGTTAAGAATCAGATGACCATATGTTGTTAAAGTCTGTTTGCAAACAGGTGTCTCTATATTTCACAGAATACATCAAAATGGCAGATCATTATGTGCCTGTACCTGGAGGGACTAATAACAACAACTATGCCAATGTGGAGCTTATTTTGGACATTGCCAAACGCATTCCTGTTCAGGTATCATCACACTCTTAATTTTTCCACTTGGGTTTGACTGTAATTAATAATTGTGTTATTAATTATTAAATGCCTACTGTTGTATTATTTTATATTTTATAGGCAGTGTGGGCTGGATGGGGCCATGCCTCAGAGAACCCAAAACTCCCAGAGCTTCTTCATAAAAATGGCATTGCTTTCATGGGTGAGTGAAGTTGGTCACTTTGTTGACCTCCTGTCTATCATTCCTACATTAACTTTTTAAAATTGTTTGATCTTTTCTCAGGTCCCCCGAGTCAGGCTATGTGGGCTCTTGGAGACAAGATTGCTTCTTCAATTGTGGCTCAGACGGCTGGTATACCAACCCTCCCCTGGAGTGGAACAGGTAGGTCATAGGTTGTGTGCTCCGAAGCTTGTTTTGGACCAGCTTTAAAAAAAACCATTTTCTGTACTTCTCAGTGTCTGCCTGCTGTTTCAGTTCATATTTCTCAGATTTTATATAAGTAACATCACATAATTACACTGAGAAGCTTGTATGCTGAATATCTGCTTGTGTTTCTCAGGCCTGACAGTTGAATGGACGGAGAACAACCAAAAAAAGAAACTCATCAATGTTCCCCATGACGTGTATGAGCTTGGCTGCATCCAGGATGTAGAAGATGGCCTGAAAGTAAGCAAGTCATATAACTGACAGTTCATGGTGCTAGTTTATGTTGCACCTGCTTTAGGTTACTGTGTACGTGTGCTGCAAACTTGTATGTTTTCATTGCCAGGCTGCAGAGAAAGTTGGCTACCCTGTAATGATCAAGGCCTCAGAAGGTGGTGGAGGAAAAGGGATCCGTAAAGTCAACTGCGCTGATGACTTCCCAAACCTCTTCCGACAGGCAAGTGCAAATTTACATGCTTCATTTGTCAGTACATCATTGCCATCTTTGTATTTGGTGAGTAAAATAATTTACTTCCTCCTCGCTGATCCAGGTCCAGGCTGAAGTTCCAGGATCTCCCATTTTCGTCATGCAGCTTGCCAAGCACGCCCGTCACTTGGAGGTTCAGATTCTGGCGGATCAGTACGGCAATGCCATTTCTCTGTTTGGCAGAGATTGTTCTGTGCAGAGACGTCACCAGAAAATTATCGAGGAGGCTCCTGCCACCATTGCCACCTCTGATGTGTTTGAGGATATGGAAAAGGTACAACCCATTTAGCACTGATTATACATATACAGCTGAAAATGGAGATCAAGATGATGTGACTAGAGCTGTTCTCTCTCCTCAGTGTGCGGTGAAGCTGGCTAAGATGGTGGGTTACGTCAGTGCAGGCACGGTGGAGTACCTCTACAGCCAGGATGGCAGCTTCTACTTCCTGGAGCTCAACCCTCGTCTGCAGGTGGAGCATCCTTGTACCGAGATGGTGGCAGACGTCAACTTACCCGCCGCCCAGATGCAGGTCTGTCTCGCTCACATGTTTGCACAGTTACAAAAGAGCTACGCTTCGTTACATCACATGTAGAGTGTTGTGAGTCTGTGCCTGTCCTGTAACAGACAAAGTTAGCACGCTTCACCGCCATCAGTGCTCTGACCGGGGCCCCTGTCTCCATGGCAACCGTCTGCGAAAGAAGGAGGCGATATGCAGAAACATTGTAGTAGATCCAGGGGTTGTAGCAGTGATGGGTCACGTGGTCTGTTCTGCAGTGTTTAGGATTGTGTGTAAATAGGTCAGTGGCAGTCAAGCTGAAGGGCTGGGGAAGCATGGTAGCCGAGCTGATTGGGTGTTACAGTGGGAGTGACACACTCGCTGGCTCAGCGGATGAGGGTATCTTTTGCAAGGCAACCACAGCACTCACTCTTTAGTTGTTTTTTTGATTGTCTAGAAATCTGAAAACACAATATCCGTAACATTGAGATAAGCATACCAGGAGAAAATGTCATTTAAAGCTACATAATCCATACATGTGCTGTTTACGCAGCTTGTTCCCATGTATCCACTTTAATTTATGAGAACATGTTGTGCTAATACCACTATCTTTTGTCAGATTGCCATGGGTATTCCTCTTCACCGGATCAAAGACATCAGGATGCTCTATGGGGTCCAGCCCTGGGGAGACTGCCCTATTGACTTTGAGTGTCTGTCAACGTCCCCCTCCCCACGGGGCCATGTCATTGCAGCACGTATCACAAGTGAAAATCCTGATGAGGTACGGCTCACTCTATCCTGGTACACAAAGCAGCTGAAGGTCACACAAATACTATGATTTCTGGTTTGGTCCCTTTTTATTGTGCAGTTTTTTATTTTTTACTTGATATCATATTATCACTTAAGTGTCAATAAATATATATTTTTTCAGCTCATGTGAAGCTCAACAGCAGTTTGTGTGGTGTGTGATTTCAGGGTTTTAAGCCGAGTTCTGGAACAGTCCAAGAGCTGAATTTCCGCAGCAATAAGAACGTGTGGGGCTACTTTAGTGTTGCAGCAGCAGGAGGGCTGCACGAGTTTGCCGACTCTCAGTTTGGACACTGCTTCTCTTGGGGAGAGAACCGTGAGGAGGCCATCTCGTGAGTCTACGCAGAATTTAAAAACACTGCTACATCAGAAAGCTCAATTAAAAACAAAGAAAACAATTATTTTTAACTATGTGTTGATATATATTTAATCTTTTTGTAGTAACATGGTGGTCGCCCTTAAGGAGCTGTCTATCAGGGGAGACTTCAGGACAACAGTGGAATACCTCATTAAGCTGCTGGAGACTGAAAGCTTTCAGCACAACAGCATTGACACAGGCTGGCTGGACAGGCTGATCTCAGAGAAGATGCAGGTATGCAGAGAAGTTACAGCTGTGGTCACTGGATGATCTTTGAGAAAACTGTAATGACAACAAATGTTTGACATACTGACCTATTTTCTAATGCCTTTTGGTTCATCCTTTTGCCACGATGCAGGTTGAATTCAGCCTTCGATATGTGATGTTTTCGTGGCTAAGTAGTATAGTGTATGTTTTATGCAGGCGGAGCGTCCTGATACCATGCTGGGAATTGTGAGCGGCGCTCTGCATGTGGCAGATGTCAACCTAAGGAACAGTGTGTCCAACTTTCTGCACTCCCTGGAAAGGTAAGAATATGTTTTGTTGTTGCACATATGGCATTACAAGCAGCAGACAGGAGAAAAGTGTTTGAATAGTAAACATGAGACACTCTGTGCTCTCTGACCAGGGGTCAGGTGCTGCCAGCACACACACTACTCAACACTGTGGATGTGGAGCTGATCTATGAAGGGACCAAGTACGTCCTGACGGTGACACGTCAGTCTCCCAACTCCTATGTGGTCATCATGAACAATTCTTCTGCTGAGGTGGACGTCCATCGACTCAGTGATGGAGGTCTCCTGCTGTCTTATGATGGAAGCAGCTACACTACCTACATGAAGGAAGAGGTGGACAGGTAAGATGAAGTAAAGCTTAAAAGGATCATTACTACTTTAACAACTTCACCACAGAAGAGAATGGAAGTTATTTAAAATGTATTAAAATGACACATCTTTATTTTATCATTCTTTCATTTCCTGGAAATATCTTGACAGGAAGTGCGTCATGTCTTTTCTGATTTTGTTAACACTAAGTAACTTTCTTTCCTGCAGGTATCGCATCACAATCGGGAACAAGACTTGTGTTTTCGAAAAGGAGAACGACCCCTCCCTGCTGCGATCTCCTTCTGCAGGAAAGCTCATTCAGTACACAGTGGAGGATGGTGGCCATGTGTTTTCTGGCCAGTGCTACGCTGAAATAGAGGTACAATATGCTAATCTGTGTGTGTGTGCCAGAATCCATGCAAATATACTTTATTGCTCCTTCCTGGGTTGTGTTGATGTAAATTTTACCGTTGTAAATTTCAGGTGATGAAGATGGTAATGACCCTCACAGCTGCAGAGTCCGGTTGTATTCACTATGTGAAGAGGGCTGGAGCTGCGTTGGAGCCTGGCTGTGTTATTGCCAAGCTGCAGCTGGATGATCCAAGTAGAGTGCAACAGGTACTCTCTGTCTGACTAGTGAAGTCTGTTATTATTGATTTGCCTTTTAAGTTCAGCCATCACTTTTAGTTTTAAGCTCTTTGGATCATGAAAAGAAACTGTCAGGATGACAGAAGACTGCATTTTCAAACACATGCTCTCTGTGAGCATCGTTTATTAGTTGTTTGGTTGTGTGAATATGCGTTTATAACAAATCACTTTATGAAGACAAAACACCAACGAGGCAGGAAATTGAGGCTGTCAACAAAGACGAAGGCTCAATTATCTGATGGGAAGAGATGAGTGTGAGTCAGCACTCGTGTGTCACTGGTGGTTAGCAACAATAACCAGGAAAAAGTGTAAATCACACATTACAAATAACATCCTTAAACATATTATTCACAGTATCTTAAGGTTTTTTCAACTTAGAGTAGCCTGTTTGTTTAAAGTTTGTCTTTTGCTTCTTACAAGACTAAATAATTGACACTGTGTATTACACACAACAGTGTTGCAACATTTAATAACTGCAGTTGTTGTAGATGCTAAAAGTAGAGGAGGGAGAGAGTTGAAAGTGTATTGTATGTAGCGTGGAAATAGAGCAGGGATCTGTTGATGATGGGAACCTCAATCACATGTTAGTGGCAGAGCTCCAATTAAGGTTGCCATGGTGATGGGACATGCAATATTCCCCATTGACAGCGATTTCACAGAGATTTGGCTCAGTGCACCTCTCAGACGTCTGCTGTTTATTCAAAACCCAGACTCGCTGCCAATTTTTTGCCGGGCTTATTCCAAGGCACCGCGTCTACACTTCAGTGCAATTTTGTGTACCTGAAGTATGTGGGGCAGTTGGATGGCACCTTCACGCAGCTTCTGGACAAAACCGTGCCACACTGTTGGCTTAGAGATTGTGAGAGAGAAGATATGTTTCTGTTTCAGTGAAAGAATAAGCTTATACAGTATAAATTGTGGGAGTGTGCCAGGTTAAAGAAAAGAAAAATTCTGAAGACGTTGAGGTATTTGAACAGCGTTTCTACAACATATGGTGCAGGACTTGTGCTTGTGCAGCAATCCTATCAACTATTTGTGTGTTTTTTTTTCTTGTAGGCGGAGCTACACACCGGGGCCTTGCCTACTATCCAGGCAGTAGCTCTGAGAGGGGAGAAGCTGCACAGAGTCTTCCACAGCACACTGGATCATCTTGTTCACATAATGAATGGCTATTGCCTCCCTGAGCCATTCTTTAGTGCTAAAGTAAGAGTTCATACACGCCTGGGAGCACACCGGCACCAGCTCTTTCACCTGTAAGCACTTCATGGTTAAAATATGTGCTTTGTGTGTCTGTTTTAGTTGAAAGAGTGGGTGGAAAGACTCATGAAAACCATGCGGGATCCCTCTTTGCCTTTGCTGGAGCTTCAAGACATCATGACCAGCGTGTCGGGTCGAATTCCCCCCGCCGTGGAGAAGGCCATCAAGAAGGAGATGGCTCAGTACGCCAGCAACATAACTTCTGTGCTCTGCCAGTTCCCCAGCCAGCAGGTGCTCCACCAACACATGTCCACACCGTGTTCACTGCGCCCACAGATTTCTTCCTACACATACCTTGTCAATTACAGCAAAGCTCACCTCACTGTTCATTTTTCTTTTCTAACAGTTATAATGTTTAGTTTCCATGGTTACCCCCTTTCTGAGAGAGCAGGCAGGTTGATTGCATCTACACTTTATACAATACATACTTTTTATGGGGCCACATTAGATGATCTATGAAATGATATTTGGTGTGTTTGAAAATATTTTGTATTCAGGGTTATTTTTTTGATTGATTTGTCAGTTTTGCAACCAGATCATTTCAAAATGTGTATTGAAGTGACTGCATGTTGGCTCCAGAACAAAACAGAACACAAATACTTTATCTGGTTGTATCTGTTTACATGTATGTATATGGATTTGTGTTTTCACATGTAGTAGCTACGTTTAGCCTAATTTTATCATTTCTAATTCTGTCTGTAATGAAGAGCTGATGTCTGCCCTCTAAATCTGATTTGTTGAATTATTTAAACAATATACTTGATGTGATAGGCTATTACTTCTGAAACTTGTGATTTTCTCTTAATGCCTAATTTTTATATACAGTCATACAGTTCATTTTACCAGTATCTAGTTTACTCCCCGTACATAGATTAGCTATAGCATGGACAGGTTAGGTAGAAGGTCATCAGTACCATGAGGATTAAGTGCTTATGAGTCTCCTCTGCTGGTGGGATTAGATGCTTACATTGTTTATCTCCTTTGTTTCCAGATTGCAAACATCCTGGACAGCCATGCTGCTACACTTAACAAGAAGTCAGAGAGAGAAGTCTTCTTCATGAACACACAAAGCATTGTTCAGCTGGTGCAGAAGTAAGCAGCATATCTCAGTATAATGAAACATTTTACATATAAATCCCTTGGTTTGAAAGTTAACATTTTGTTCATTTGCCTTATCAGTACAAAAAGTAAGACCAGACTGTTTATGTCTCCAACAGATACCGCAGCGGCATCAGAGGTCACATGAAAGCCGTGGTGATGGACCTGCTCAGACAGTACCTGAAAGTAGAGATCCAGTTCCAGAATGGTGAGGGACACTGCCTTGCACACTTACACTTGCTAAAATAGTTTGAGTTTTGCTGTGCACACATTGTTTTTAGAAGGCTTGCATTGACTTTTTTCCTCCATTTGGTGGAGCTCTTTCACCTCTGTTCCTCTGTGCAGTATCCACCTAAGAGCTTATGTATTGTATTAACAGGACACTATGATAAGTGTGTGTTCACACTGCGTGAGGAATACAAAGGCGACATGGCCAATGTCCTCAACTACATCTTCTCCCATGCTCAAGTCACCAAGAAGAATCTGCTGGTTACCATGCTGATTGTAAGTGTCCTTTATTAAGTTGCCTTTTACAAATTTATATTTAAAAACTGGTTAAGACAGACCTAGAAGTTTATCAAATCCATATGTATACTTCAGTCCATTAGAATAGTTCAGGGGTTGCTGGTATTTATTGGGAGCACTGCTTACATTTCTTGTCTTTATACAAGAAAATTTGTTTTGTGTACAACCCTGAACATAAATACATACTTGGCTATGGTCAAGAAAGTTTGTGTATGTATGAGCAGTGCATGAGGTTAGGTGTTTGGTAATAACCAATCCAGGAATGGATTACTTTTATTACCCTCTCTAACTTGTAATGAGATTGATTTACTCAGTACTGCATTATTCATCAAGCTTGTAATGTAAGTACTGGTAAATGCAGTTGTTGACAAGAACACCTGATGTCACACTGCAGCCTTTTATAAAATGCAATAAATAACATAGAATTAATAACAAACTAAAGTGTTTCAGATTTCCAGCTGTAGGTTTGATCTCTTCTTGTGCTCTGTAATGTCTCCTCCTGTATCTAGGACCAGCTCTGTGGCCGTGATCCAACACTGACAGATGAACTGATGGCCATTTTAACTGAACTCACCCAGCTCAGCAAGACGACCAATGCCAAAGTGGCACTGCGTGCTCGGCAGGTCAGACATCGGCCCTTAAGTTTTGTTGACAGATTTCTTTTACTTGCCATTGAAGTGACTCAGAAGTACTTAGAAACAGTGAAAAAGTACCCTGCATGGGGAAAAATGATTTTATGGTTTATTTGTTTCACTTTAAAGCAGCAGCAGTAAATTCTTTTGCAGTGGTTAAAGCTGTGAAAAGGCTCACGCTAAGCCATGAGCCATGGTGAGCCACTCACCACCAGATGTCACTATGCATCCTCCACTATGGCAGAGTGCAGAGTGATGTTGTGTTTTAGGAGTGAAAGGATGTCCAGTTAAACACTTTAACTAAATACACTCCCACTTTAAGGAAATATATATGTCGAGATGTATTATATGTCATCTTATACTTAAAGAAACACATTCCTCTTCTTTACACAGGTGTTGATAGCTTCCCATCTCCCCTCTTATGAGCTACGACACAACCAGGTGGAATCCATCTTCCTGTCTGCCATTGATATGTACGGGCACCAGTTCTGCATTGAGAACCTGCAGGTAGGCAATAAAAGCAGCAGTTGTGGCTTCATCTATTTTTTCGAGAAGTGTTCGCAATAACTCACTGTTCTGTTTTGTTTTTCTCATTCCTAAAGAAACTGATCCTTTCTGAGACGTCCATCTTTGATGTTCTGCCCAACTTCTTCTACCACAGTAATCAGGTGGTCAGGATGGCTGCCCTCGAGGTGAGACCAACAACAACCCCCCGTGAAATCGACACAAACTTACAGGCACTTCACGTATCTGTCTAACACCGTCTGTGGCTTTGTCTGCAATGATCTCAGGTGTACGTCCGCAGAGCATACATTGCCTATGAGCTCAACAGTGTTCAGCATCGACAGCTGAAGGACAACACGTGTATAGTAGAATTCCAATTCATGCTTCCCACCTCACATCCGAACAGGTATCACACTTATAAAATCCTTACATGCTGTGTATTACTCTTCCTGCCTCCTGCCTCCCCCTCTTCACCGGCACTGTGGAGTCAGTGATTATAATACTTATGATAATACTGAATTTTCCATTAGTGGCAGAGATGCTGGGATGTTTGCAGCCCCGCCATATATTTAGTCACAGCGTTATGTTAGTTTATATCTCAGCGGCAGCACTTTCAGCTAACTTCTGTTGTTCCTGCTCAGAATGATCAACACCATTTGGAGGCTCCCTCTATTTCTGCCTTTTCCCCCGCTGCATTATATAATTCTAGGTGTTTTGTAGCTTAGATGGAGATGTGTTGGGGTTACACAAAACAGATCACTGCAAGTGCCAGTGAATATCAAAGATACCAATGCTGATAAGTTTATGTCGTCCATGGTGCCGCAGTCCCTCCCCCAACATTCCCAGCTGTGTATCATTGTTCATCGTTGTGTAAATGGTCCTCGTGTGCAAAAGTAGGTGTTTTTGCAAGACTGAAAACTTTGTCAAAAAGTCTGAGTGCCTGAGCAACAAAGCCTCAGGAGTCTCATATCAGCTGCACTTCCTTGTAAGTTTTTAGAGACATCTAAAGATGTTCTTAAAACCAGAGGATCAGAGAAAAAAAAGCAAAGTCGGGATTTGTCTTTTACATGCTCAGCATTTGAAAGAAGCTTGTAACAGACACCGCACTGTGGCATTTCTGTTGCACTCACGTTTTGCATCCTCCCTGTGTGATTGTGTTCAGTTTTGTCTGCGTGTGTGGTTGTTTGCATGCTTTGATGTATTGTCTTGCTGCTTCTGTGTGGTGCATTTATTTAGTTTTTTTTTGCTGTGTTGGGTTTAGTTTGTTTACTCAGTCTAAATCCCATCACATACTCATTCCAGTGCATGCTTGTGATTACTGTGTCTGAATTAACCTTCATGTTTGGCTCATTTTTGTGAACTACAAGGCAGCATGAGAAAGGATCCTGTCTTTGTTCAGAGTGTGTCTCAGGACAAGGAGGACTTAGGATCTCATGATGCATGCTGAGGGAGCAGTCAGGAAGTGAAGTGTGTGTTTACTGCTTTAAAGATATTTTGAATTCACTCAATTTTTTTACATTGAAATTGATAAATTAAAACAAAACAACTGTTACAGGACAAACACACTGGTACAGACATTCACATACACACAGTTTACTACACTTTGACTGTCTCCCTCTCCTGATGCCTGAACACTAACCTCTTAGTAATCAATGTTGTTTAATTGCAGAGGGAACATCCCCACTCTAAACAGGTATTGTAAACATTCTTTTTATTGCATAGACTGTAGACTAGCTAGCTGCATGAAAAAAGCCAATATTCAAGTTGAAATTAAATAATTCTTCATGAACTTATTTGGTATGCAACCGTTTTTTGCTTTGACATTTCCCAAAATGAAACAGATTAAGTAACTCGAATGCCGTCTAGTTAATAAGGGCAACGTTTCTTAATTGTACTGACAACAGCATGGCCCATGGCATTCAACCTTTGTGTCATATATTTTGTGTGTGTGTGTGTGTGTTTGTGTCTTGTGAAACGAGTGTTACATTCCTAATTATTGTGCGTACGTGCTTCAGTATGGTGGAGGTTTGGAATAACTCCAGGTGAAACGGTGTGAGACGATTAGAAATCACGTTTTTTGGGAGAAATGCTGTACACCGGTGCAAACCCCCGAAACTGAAACCTCTGAACTGTCCTCCCAGGAAATTGTCCGCTCCAATCCTGGACAGTGTAAAAGCCACGGACACTAAATTACAGGAAACTAAACCCCAGGACAGTAAAGCACAAGATAGTGAATCTAAGGATGATAATGCTGAGAAGAAAAATGCCTCAGATTTGGAAACTGTGGACAGGTTTGACACACAAAACCTCTTGAATTCTCACAGTGGGTGTAACTTCTGGGAAGCCTTTTTTTTTACAATCAAAGGACTAACACCCAACAAAATAAAGTTATTTAATTATTATATTTCAAAGATCTTTCTGGTGGTTTTATATAAAGGGATATTTTCCTTGTTTTAATTTGACTAACGTGGTCTGTCAAAAATCCATACTGTGTAGCTGCTTTTATATCACTGTCTTTACTCCTCATGGTGGAATTTTATTACTACTCACTTTTATATTTGAACCTCATTCAGTTTTTGTACCAAAAAAGTCCCTTTTGGATTCACTCATTAGGCTTTCAGGTGTTTTTAACTGCCAAAAAGTCCAGGGTTCAAAACTGTTGTGAGGTTCATATAGATGGAAATATTCACAAACCCATTCCAGTAGTATGGAGGGTTCCCCTTTGTAATTGTTCTCTGCCTCTATCCTAGGATGTCATTCTCATCCAACCTGAATCACTACGGCATGGTGCACGTGGCCAGTGTGAGCGATGTTCTGCTCGACACATCTTTTACACCACCTTGTCAGCGCATGGGAGCCATGGTTGCTTTCCGCTCCTTCCATGAGTTCACCAGGTTTGTTACAGAAATAAAATCTAAACTAAATTTTTTTTCCAATGTGAAGAGAAAACAAGAGTGGCTAACAGATTGTGTGATTTTCAACCTGTGCAGGAACATATCGGACGTGCTGAGCTGCTTCTCCGACTCTCCTCCCCCAAGTCCAACCTTCCCAGAGGGAGGCAATCCTGTCCTGTACGGTGAGGAGGACAACAAGGTGAGAAACATGGCCAGTCCCAGACTTGTCATTGACCTGTACGACCATGTAACACAGGATTCAATGTGTGTTTGCTTTGTCATCCAGAGTGTCCAGGATGAGCCCATCCATATCCTAAATGTGGCTATAAAGACGGACAGCGACATTGATGATGACGGCCTGGCAGCCATGTTCCGGGACTTTACTCAGTCGAATGTGAGAGTCGTTCACAGGAAGATTTAAATGTTTGAAACACCTCAGAAATCATTAACATCTTTTTCTTTTTATTACTCGTTCCAGAAATCTCTGCTGTTTGAACATGGCATCCGGAGGTTGACTTTCCTTGTGGCTCAGAAGGTGAGAGTTGTGTTGAATAATTACTTAGACAACTATCTGTCTTCACAATCTGCTGCCTTGCATGTCACCAAATCTTAAACTGGCAGTTCTTAAACAGCATGTGTCAAATATTTACAAATAAACCAAGTGTTGCATCCTTCTCTTTGTAATTACTAATATTTTATAACTACCCATATGGGATGACATTACTGTGGTAATTGTTATCATAATTTGCATTTGAACTTTCCTGTTTGTCTCTGTATCTCTTTCTGCATGCCTTGCTTTTGCCGCATTTTTTGGTGACAGGATTTCAGGAAGCAAGTCAACTGTGAGGTGGACCAAAGGTTTCATGTAAGTAGGAGAAGACAAAAGAAAAAGTGTCAGTGGATATGTTTAAAAACAGTTCAAACACACTGAGGATCTGCACATTCATTATTCAGACAGTCAGCTGCTAAAGACCCATGGTCATAACACAGATAAAGATACAGATATACTTAATTGTCATTTTTCACACAGAGAAATTTACAGTTTGGAAGATTACATGATGACATGGAAATGGTTGAAAATAAAGAGCTCATACACAAAAGATATCCATCTCTGAAAAGTTGGAATTTCCCCATCATGGTAAATAGTAAATGGAGTACATTTATATAGCACTTTCATGACCTTAGCTAGGTCCCAAAGTGATTTACAAGGCAACTCATTCACCCATTCACACACACTGACACACCAATGGCTACCGAGCTGCCATGCAAGGCACTAGCCACCATTGGGAGCAACTTAGGGTTCAGTGTCTTGCCCAAGGACACTTCGACATGTGGACAGGAGGAGTCGGGGATCAAACCCACAACCTTACGATTTACAGGCGACCTGCTCTACCACCTGAGCCACAGCCGCCCCTCATGGACGATTTAGTGGAGGCTGCCATTTTTAATTATTTTAATCAGGAGTGATTTTTTTATTTTTTTATTTTATTTTTTTCTGATTGCTTGTCACAGCAGCAAAACAGCAAAAAAGTACAAATAACGAGTTGAAAATAACTTAAAAATAGGAGGATGAAACAAATAAAGAAATAGAATAAGAAGTGTAGAAATAAGAATTTTATAAAAAATATACACTAATTATTCATATATAAAATAAAACAGGAAGTGTTTCAACAAAAATGTACACAAATACACCAATATAGAAAATAAGGATTCAGCTACAGACTAACAGACATAAAAAGACAATCTACGGGAGATATAGTGTTAAGGTCAAATGACACTGTAATAATATGTCTACACTGATTTTATCCAGACTGCTTAATCTTCACCTTCTTTACTTCAACCCTGTTTAACTCTGTTACACCAGCTTGAATTAACAAACTCTGTCTGAACCTAAGTCAATAAATTATTGTCTTAGCAGGTTTTTTTTTTTTTTTTTTTGGAGCTACGTATCCAATATGTTATTAAAGCCCCAGCCCTGTGGACTCATCAAATACATTTTGTCAGTTATAAATGCATTAATGCAGGAGTTACACCCCCAGTCATGGCAGTTTTATGATGCCCTCTGCCTCCTGCGCTGTAACACACAGAACAGCATTTATGTTTCTGAGTCTGACCCATTATCAAGAGAACAGCCGCTAACATCCAGATGACAGCAATAATGGCGGGGGTTTAGGGCAAGATTAAATTTTGAGAAATGTCCAAATTTTTGTCCTATCTATCATTTTTGACAATAGCCTTTGATTTTTCCCTTTGATGGTGCCACAGTCTCTGATGAGAGCTAATCATGCTAACTAATGTGGCCGTCATTATGTGGCCCCGGTTACACGCTCACCCTTAACAGATTTTGTCTTCAGTTCACCATTTTGTGGAGGGTTCATATGATATGCAATCACAGCGTCAAATCATGTGCCGTGCCGGAGGTTTCCAGTGTGTTTACTGTGGCAGCTCGCTCATTATCATGGAGGCTGTGAGTTGATGAGAGCATCTCCAATCGGTCTGGCATTGTTTTGGCAAGTGGGACACTTCATCTGATAACGTCAAATGGGGGGCTACTGGGCATTATTCAGCGGATCACATGTCTCTGGAAAAAAAAGGGAGATGTTTTATTCATTAGCGTAGTGAGGGGTGCTTGTATATGTAGCCCATTACTACTATTATGTTCGCTTGCTGTCTTGGTGAATACACTGTGATTCCTTAAGAGATAAATTACAGCAGTAAAAGAGTGTAGCGTCCGCCGCATGAGGAACAAGGTCCTGATCATTACTGCTCAATAGTCTGTATTTATTCATGGATTTTTGGGTTTATATTTGGTGCATGTCCAACTGATTTTTCATTCATTGCACTGAAATGGTTGTGTGTGTTTTCTTGATTTGTATTTTTTCTCTTTTTCACACAGAGGGAGTTCCCCAAATTTTTCACATTTCGTGCCAGAGACAAGGTAAATGTTGACATATTACACACACTGTGCCAAATCACCTCTCTTGCTTTAAATGTTTTCATCTGAATGTCCTAATTAAGTCAATTGGGGGAAAAAAAAGAGTATAGATATTTATTTCATGTTCATGCATCTGTTTATTGTAGCATGGGAAATGAACCTAAACTTTAAAACAACACAGATTGACCACCACCACAAACCTCTCACCCTGGCAGTGGTGAATTTCATTCCATCACAATCAGCGATGGCTCTTCTCCTCCACTATTCCAGATAGTTTCATTACAATGACACCACTAAAACTCATTAAAGTAATGAACTCTTTAATTATGTCTCCCATTTAAGAGAAATGACACCCATTAGCTGCTTTCTGAGATTGAGATTGCCTGTGATTTCATTTACTTAATACAGTGTGTGGCTCACAGCCCTTCTTGCTGCTCTCATACTAACTCAGTGCTCGTGAAATTTCCCATTTGAACTCCCTTTGGTAATGTAAGCACTATTAGTAGGAGAGTTTTCTTCAGGAATCATGTGAAACTTTGCAGTGTCGTTTTTGCTATTCATGAGTTTTGTCCTGCCTGTTTGTGAATAGTTTGAGGAGGACAGGATCTATCGTCATTTGGAGCCGGCGTTAGCGTTCCAGTTGGAGCTCAACCGCATGCGCAACTTTGCCCTAACCGCCATCCCGTGTGCCAATCACAAGATGCACCTGTACCTGGGTGCAGCCCGTGTGGAGGTGGGCACAGAGGTTACAGACTACCGCTTCTTTGTCCGAGCCATTATTCGCCACTCTGATCTGGTCACAAAGGTGAGAATAAAAAAAAGACCAAGGAGCTTTTGTGTGTATAATTAGAATTTTGCTTTGTATTTTTTTTCTTCAGTGTTTTTGTACTTGTTTTGTTCATGTATGAGTTCTTCCACAAAGTCAGTTTTTGTGTCCAAAATTGGTCATACCAGCGCCTACTGAGAGCTACTTTGTGCTGTTCCTTCAATAGGAGGCCTCCTTTGAATACCTTCACAATGAGGCAGAGCGTCTGCTGCTGGAAGCCATGGATGAGCTGGAGGTGGCTTTCAACAACACAACTGTGCGAACGGACTGCAACCACATCTTCCTCAATTTTGTCCCCACAGTCATCATGGACCCATCAAAGGTTCCTGCAATAATCACACACACTCACACACACAGATCTGATAGCCCGAGTGCACTATTCTCAATGAGTTTGGTTCTTAATGATCTTTTTCTACAACCGTCAGATCGAGGAGTCTGTGCGCTCCATGGTGATGCGTTACGGCAGCCGTCTGTGGAAGCTCCGCGTCCTGCAGGCTGAGCTGAAAATTAACATCCGCCTGACCCCAACAGGAAAGCAAATTCCCATCCGCCTCTTCCTTACTAATGAATCAGGCTACTACCTGGACATCAGCCTGTACAAGGAGGTCACTGATTCCCGAACGGGACAGGTGGGGCCCAAAGACCGACAGGTGGGGCACTCATACATCATCCATCTCATCCGCTTATTGTCCAGTCACTGGCTAAAGGGCTTTAGCTCCATCCTGGAAACCTCAGCTTCTACATGGAAATTTATCAAATTCTCTTGTAAAGTAAAATATAGATGTATGTTTTTTATAGATCAGAATTGAAGCTTTAAGATTGATTGATTTGGAGTGGATATCCAGTATGATGTCTTTCCTTTAGCCTACTGGACAATTCTTTCAGTAATATGTTTCTTGTCGCAGCAGATCAGGTAAGATAAACCTCATCCATCCATCCATCCATCCATTTAGCCATTCATCATCACTTTGATCCAGTAAATTAATTTTGAATAGGAAAAATCTACATGAAGCAATGAAGAAGAAGCATTTTATTTTATTTATTTTCCTCTTTGTTGTTTTTTTTTTCTCAGTGGTTACTTTATTAGTCCCATAAAAGCGAATGTAGGAAGTAGTTTGTTTAATATTTGAAGATTGCAGGAAAGAAGTGGTGGCATATCCTGTAGTTATATTTAATAAAGTGATCTGGTTTCGTGAAAATAATTGTGCAATGTTGGGAGGATAAGTTAGAAGATAGTGAAAGTGTCAGTGTAGGGTGTAATCCTTTTGATGTGTGAGCAGAGGACATGCTAATGGGCTTTTTGGGCTGTTGTTGAACACAAAATGTGTGACTGAAAGTGTTGCTTAAATCTAGTTACATTTACTGTACTCCAGCACTTCAAATCTGATGCTCCTGTCATGGCCGCCACTTTCTGTTTACTTGTTCTTTAAATTCTGATTCGTGCTTCTATGTTAATCTGTGTGAGGAACTCTGGTTTGTTACATCATATGCTTTGTATTAGTCATAATGTGCCAGTGGCTATGAGAAACACACATACTCATCATAACCATCATGCTCATATTTTTTTTGTTTCGTTGTCCTAACACCAAGGTTGTTAAAGAAGTCAGTGTATCTGTAAAGTGACTCCCTTCATTCCTTTTTCTAGATCATGTTCCAAGCATATGGAGACAAACAAGGCCCCCTGCACGGCATGCTCATCAACACCCCCTACGTCACCAAGGACCTGCTGCAGTCCAAGCGTTTCCAGGCACAGTCTCTGGGAACCACCTACGTCTATGACTTCCCAGAAATGTTCAGACAGGTACAAAAATGTGCTTCCTTAGGAAGAAATACTGAATAGTAAATGATTTATTCTGACTGTTTTACTTCTTCTTCTTCCAGGCTCTGAAAAAGCTGTGGCACTCTACTCAGGCCTATGCCCACCTGCCCAAATGCCCTCTTCCCTCTGAGCTGCTCACCTTCACAGAGCTGGTTCTTGACGCCCAGGGTCAGCTGGTGCAGATGAACCGACTTCCAGGGGGCAACGAGGTCAGTGTTATACGTGAATACAGACAATTTGAAATCATGCCTGATTTGTCCCTTTACATTACTGTTGACTGTATCTATCCACCTCCTATGTAAAAATGTGCAATTTCCCATTCACACTGTAGGTGTCTCTGTGTTTCTTTGGCTGTATTCTTGAGTGCTTCTGAAATAATTTATTGTTTTATGGCAAAGGTAAATGAAGCATTGAAAGAAATTGCATGGATAAATAAGACCTATATGTAATGCTGCTGTTTATATTAAATATAAGACATTGCATTGAGAATTATCCATGGTGTGTGACACGGAAAACTTCACACTTGATGATTCCCTAATACACTAAATGTGTATAATCCTAAAAAAACACTCAAAGCGAGAGTTTATGAAGGAGTATTGATAAATATTGTGTGTGTGTTAAAGTGTGTCTGTTTTGTCTATCCAGATTGGGATGGTGGCGTGGCGGATGACCCTGCGAACTCCCGAGTATCCAGCGGGGCGTGAGATCATCGTCATAAGCAACGACATCACCCACAAGATCGGCTCGTTTGGGCCCCAGGAGGACGTGTTGTTCCTGCGAGCCTCGGAGATGGCGAGAGAGAGCGGCATCCCTCGAATCTACATCGCAGCCAACAGTGGCGCCCGCATCGGCCTGGCGGAGGAAATCCGACACATGTTCCACGTGGCCTGGCAGGATCCAGTTGATCCTTATAAGGTCGGCCAGAAGAGCCAGCATATGATATTATAACCAAGGAGATGTCAATTCAGATTTTATTTATTTATTTTACCTGTTTTAAATTGTTCAGACATTGTGTCAATTTTCCTGTTACATTAATAATCTCAAAATAATTTTCTTCATAATTGCTGTCATTACCTCAGATGTGCACCAGGTGGCCCTTTAGTTTCTTTGTACCCAGTGTTTAATAATGTATTTCTTTATTTAAGATGTGGTGTACAATTTCTAAAACCTCTCCCCTTTTTGTCGTTTTTTGTGCTCTTCCAAATATTCAATCTGTCTTCATTATATATCTTTCAGGGTTTCAAGTATCTCTACCTCACGCCTCAGGATTACAAGAAGGTTTCAGCCCTGAACTCTGTGCACTGCGAACACGTCGAAGATGAAGGAGAATCCAGGTACACATGTTTCCACAGATATTACAACCATTATTTGAGGAAATTAATATGTTTCAAACAGCACAAGTGGAAAGTTATTGGCAGGGGGGAGTCACGTCTGGCTGTGGGTGAATATGTATCTGTGTCGCCATGCAGGTACAAGATCACTGACATTATAGGAAAAGATGAAGGGCTGGGTGTGGAGAACCTGAAGGGATCTGGGATGATTGCAGGGGAATCTTCTCTGGCTTACGAGGAGATCATCACCATGAATCTGGTACGTGTCCAAAAACACATTCATTGATCTTTTAGCCTTGAGCTGGATACTTGTGTGTGTGTGTGTGTGTGTGTGGTCCTTGAAGGAGCTGAGAAGTTGGCATCTTGGACCTTTGGATGTATTTGAAGCCTTACGATGTTTGTCTCAACCTGTAGGTTACATGTCGAGCTATAGGTATCGGGGCCTATCTGGTGAGGCTGGGACAGAGAACCATCCAAGTGGACAACTCTCACATTATCCTCACTGGAGCTGGAGCCCTCAACAAGGTACAATAATGTAGAAATGTATATTTAAATACAATACTAGGATCTTTCTTTTTTTTATATATTGTTTTGATTCTGGAGTATTGATCTGCTCTGTGCTCTTCCTGTGACACAGAATAAACAAATGAGCTGTTTGTAAATTCACACAATCAGCACATAATTTTTAATGAGATCATTGCTGCAAATATTCCTGATTATATTCCACTTTGAACTAATATGGATGGAAGGTCAAACAGATTAGTTAGTGAAACAAAATGTCTCAGTCTTCTTTTTCACAATGAATAAATGGAAAACTGTGGATACTGAACAAAGAAATGAGAGGGGAATGATGCGTGTGTATATCAAAGAACCAAAATTAGAAAAGTGTAGTATGATTTTTGAGGCTTGTTCCAACTCGCTGATCGGGCAATTTTGAGACTCGCTCCTTCTGCCTCGCTCTGTTCTACCAGGATTCCCTTTCCGATCCCAGCCACAGGCCTGCCTGCCACTCAAAGTGGAATAATTGAAAGCGAACCATGAAGTTGTATTTGCATAGAAATAGAGTGACATGCCAGAGGCTGCAGTGCAGGACACCCATATCATTTGTTTTTAATCAAAATGAAAAGTTTTGCTGATGCAGATTGTTTTCCTGCATACAGTTGATTGGTGTCTGGATGTGTGTGTGTGTATGTGTGTGTGTGTGTGTGTATGTGTGCATGCTTCACTACCTCTTCTTGTATTGCTTTCCATTCCCTGTCCTTGTCAGTGCATTAAGATGACTCCATTTCAAATTAGATGACAGATCGCAACATGACAAATCATGCAAATGGTCCAATAATGGCAAACCCATTTGCTGGAAGCTCAATTGTTTTTAGATGGCCCCAGTGTTTAGCTCCATTTGTGGCATCAGAATAATAGTAATAGTTACTGACAAGTGTCCACAATCTGCGAGGGATGTACTGCATATATTATTTGTTTACAAGTAATTGCTTTTTAAAAAAAAAAAAAAAAAAAAAAATACAGAAAAAATAATTTTAAATAGCAACACGGAAAAGAAGCAGGGTAGTTATTTTCTGTTCATTTATCATGTGGCTTTCTGGTTATTAACTGAAACCTAATGGAGAGCAGGAGGCTGCCACCCAGAGATCATCATTTCATTAGCTGCTGGAAAGCGCTCATATTTTCATGGGGAGTGGATAGTAACTACTAGCACAAATACCCCAGTGAGCTGTTACTACCAGTTGGCCCCTCGTTTTTTTTCCTCCCAGTCATCTCCCTCTGTTCCTCCTCCCATATCTCCTCCTCTTCTCTCTGCTGTGGAATCTTAATGAAGCTGGCGATGGCCGGAGGCGCAGGGGTTTTGTGTATGTCAAGGTGACTGCAATGTTTCTTGGGGCTGCCGGCTTTCCTGACAGCTTTAGGAGAGTGCCCTAGATTTGTAGCCAGATACATAACCATTAATGGTAATAAAGAAAGTAAATGATGGCTGAAAAGGTGAGAGCTGAGGGTAGGGATTGAGCTCCTCTCTGATTTTTATGGAACCATGTCAGGGCCCTGCCACCTGTTCTCGGCTGCTTATGAAAATAGGGTGGGCTGGAAGTGAGGTTTTATGGCTTCGGGTTGGCATGGGAGCCACATGGAGATAAAAGAAGTTTGGTGGTTTCCATCTTCTCCCGTACAACAGGGTCTGTTATGAGAGATTATTCAGAATACAGGTCAGCAAAAATGGATGTAAGCCAGTTTCAAGAAGTAAATTTCAAATAAAAATGAGTGTTTTAGTCGAGAAAGGGCATGTTTCATTCCCTACAGGTGCTGCATCCAACTTGCCACTGCTCAGGTGGAGATATTTCTGGATGCAGATCACCTGTATTGATGATGCTGCTGTTATCTGGTGCATCTGTGTGATCTCATTGAGTCTAGAGGCCTGATGACAACATGGTCCAGTGTTGCACAACAGTGTTTCTCCTCAGTGTGAGACCACAGAGAGGAGGTTTTTGAAGTGTAAATCCACCATCAATTGAATTGAGCAATAAAGTGTTGCTGTTGTAAGCAGGCTGCAAGAGCAAGTGCTTCAGCAATTTTCTGATTTACGTCAGTTTGCGATGATCTACCCTCAGAAGCCTTGTTTACCTCCATGGTGTAAACCTCAAAAAGCCTGAATCCAACAGGACAGTCTGGGATTCAGCAGAAAAAATAATTGAGTTTTATCATAGAAACCACATCTTTGTCTTTTTTTTTTCGATGTCAGGTGCTGGGCAGAGAGGTGTATACATCCAACAATCAACTGGGTGGAGTTCAGATCATGCACAACAACGGTGTGACCCACTGTACTGTGTGCGACGACTTTGAGGGAGTCTTCGCTCTCTTGCAGTGGCTGTCCTACATGCCCAAGGTAACATGTAAATGCTGCACATTTGTGATAGATCCACTAATGTAAATGGTTAGAGCTATGAAATATTAAAAATGTTCTTTCTTCAGTGTGCATCTAGTCCGGTGCCCATCCTCAACGGCAAGGATCCAATAGATCGACCAATAGAGTTTGTGCCCACCAAGGCTCCTTATGACCCTCGCTGGATGCTAGCGGGACGTCCCAGCCAGAGTGAGTGCTCTGATTGGTTGTTCAGAGGAATGTTGATTTTTTAGAGCACATTGTGATTATGTAATGTGTTGTTGGGTACGGAAATCTTACCTCAGACACATGATGGTGTTTATTTAGCAGGTAAGTATTAGGTATGTAGAAGACATTTGTAATTTTTGTCTTTCTAGGATCCTGTGTTATATTAACCAGCATTTTCCTCACTCACAGTGCAGTTAATTAGCCAGTCAAAAGAAAACTAACAAATATGTTTTTTAAGTTGATTACTGAGCAAAAATGCCAACAATTTGCAGATTCTAGATTTTCATATTATTGAGTTTCTGGTTGTCACTGATCAAGTTAGTTTGAGATGGAAAATTGGCATCTGGAAAACTGTGAATGCCATTTTTCCTCACAGATTTTTGCATCTTATAGTCTAAATCATTGGTGGACAATACTGGTCCTCAAGGGCCACTATCCTGCATGTTTTATGGCACATTTACACTGGTACCTACTCGCTTCTCTTCGCCTCGGATCGCTCAGGATTCGCCTCCCTCGGTTGCATTTACATTGCTGAGGATAGTCCTTCCTCCGTGTAGCTGGCCGTCATTCGCGACTTCATCTTTTATGCGATTCTTTCGTTTATGACCACACCGTCCAGCTCCCGCTGAATTTTCTCATCAGCGACTAATGACAGAAAGGTTTGCACCTCGTCCTGAGTCCATGGGGCAGGATTTCTAACAGATGCCATTTCTCTTCTTGTTGTTATTTCAAACACGTCTGCACGGTTTGCCGAAGATTTAAAAATGCCGACGTGTTTGCGGGGACAGATTATGTGCTGCGCAGTGATGATGCAACGACACAGTGACAATTCTGACCAATAAGATTTTAGTACCTGCTCCGACCTGACCGGGTACTTTTTTTTGGAACCGCAGGAGAGGAGGTACGAAAACTTGTACCAGGTACCAGGTAAGTTCCAGGTACTTTTTTGCCAGTGTAAATCCGCCATAACCGAAGCGAAGCAAAGCGAGTAGGTACCAGTGTAAATGCGCCATAAAACATGTAAGATAGCAGCCCTCGAGCACCAGGATTGCCCACCCCTGGTCCAAATATTTAGTATTAATGACCAAATAGTCATGTCACTGATATTTAACTTATTTATTGTTCCAGTTCTGGGTTGTGCTAAGTAATGTTGCCTTAAATAGCAACTAAGTTTTGATTGTGAAGATAATTTATACACTTTGACTTTATCTCTACTAATCATCAATAATGCTTTATCAGCAGTTGTAAAAAGTCACACCCCCATTTTTTTTTTGTATGTGTTATTTAAAGTAAATATAAAGATTTATTATTTCAGCCTGATGTCCCAGAAGTTAAAGGTTGAAATAATTCATTACAAGAGAGAGGCTATTAAGAAACTAAGGAAGAAACAGTGAAGCTTAGCATCACGCTGCTGAAGGCAAGATCAGCAACAAAATTGATGTGGTGTGTTTTACACTGCAGGTCAGGACTGAGCAGGTTCCACATCAGTGTAATTACAGCTGTGGATGGCAAAGAGACCGGGGGACCATGTGGGAAGCCAGTCAACGTCTCTGGTAGTGATGAGTGGCGAGGCTTAATTGAATGGTAACCTCATAGGCTGGGCCATGTTTCTCAGGGTGTGCAGGCAGAAAAAGAGCTGAGCAAGCCTGCTTATACAGTCATCCATCACGGTTGCTGCCAAGATTACAGATTGTGAGGGGAGGAAAAAAAAATACACTAGTTCAGACTGTATACAGAAGAAAGCCAGGGATTTCCAAAACGGCAGAAGAGGGTAACCTTCGAGATAAATTTTGTTTTTCCACTTTGCAATAATTAACTCCACTTTCTTTCTACACTTTCTCTCTATCTGGCTACTCTACCCTCCTTCTGTATACAGCACCAAAGGGCTCCTGGCAGAGTGGTTTCTTTGACCACGGCTCTTTCATGGAGATCATGCAGCCGTGGGCTCAGAGCGTGGTGGTTGGCAGAGCCAGGTGAGTTCTGAATAAACCACCTAACCGAGACTGTTTATACAATGGATGAAGCTAACAAGGTGTTACCTGTTGGTTTGTGGACTCTCATTTGGACGTCAGGAGTTTGGTATTTGAACATTGCTATGTTTGGAGCCAGAAGTGAACATATTTGGATATGAAAGGAGGAGTGAGGAGGCGGGTCCTGCCCTTGAATTGGATACTCCTGCCCAGTGTGTATGGGAGAACATATTGGAGAATGGGCCTGTCAATCAAACTATTCACACCCTAAATCTTCCTTTATTTGAAGCCTAATATCTACTTAATATTGAAGTGATTTTCAGATGCACCACCAGATCACTAGTGAGAAGAGCTGACTTCAGAATGAGTATTTCCTGGATGAAAAATTAACATTTTTGAATTGGAGTCCATTGGAACCAGAGTTTTCAGAGTTACCAGAGCCAGCATCTAGCAGCCATCAGGAGTGTGCACGTACACATTGGCCTCATTTTTGAGTCCCCAGTTGCTTCTTCTGTTTCAGTCTATCAATCCAGACAACAAAGTAACACAAATGAGTCTCCTGTTATCATAAGTGGGCTTACTTAAATGTCATCAAGCTCTTTTTGTCGATGTCAACATTGAATGACCTCTCTTTACAGACTGGGTGGGATACCTACTGGAGTGGTTGCTGTGGAAACCAGGTCAGTGGAGCTGTCAATCCCAGCTGATCCAGCCAATTTAGACTCGGAGGCAAAGGTAAGGGTCGCTCAATGTATGTATTCAGGCATGAACTACCCCTCGAGGTATTTATAGACACCTACAGGTGCTGATGCTGATTTGTGTGTTCAGATCATCCAGCAGGCGGGACAGGTGTGGTTCCCAGATTCTGCTTTCAAAACAGCCCAGGCCATTAAGGACATGAACCGAGAGGGCCTACCTCTGATAGTGTTTGCCAACTGGAGGGGCTTTTCTGGAGGAATGAAAGGTACTTCTGCTTCAGTAGTATTCAGTCACTAAGACATTGAATGAATGATTTGAATGCACATGAATTTATGTTTTTATTTTTTTTTAGATATGTACGACCAGGTATTGAAGTTCGGAGCCTACATCGTGGACGGTCTGAGGGAGTACAGGCAGCCAGTACTGGTTTATATCCCCCCGCAGGCTGAGCTGAGAGGGGGCTCCTGGGTCGTCATAGACCCCACCATCAACCCCCGTCACATGGAGATGTACGCCGACAAGGACAGTCGGTGAGTTTGACAGATAAAGCTGCAGATTGAGTATTGTTTTTATTAAAAACCAGCTTTGTTAACTTGTTCTTTTTATTCCTGTCTCCAGAGGCGGTGTGTTGGAGCCTGAAGGAACAGTTGAGATCAAGTTTAGGAGGAAGGATTTGGTGAAGACCATGAGAAGAGTAGATCCAGTCTACATGAGCCTGGCTGAAAGATTGGGTGAGTCTATACACTTCAATTTTAATTATAGCTCTTTATGGGTGTCTTTGTCTCCCTTGGCCTTGTCCTCATTTAAGTGAGGAGCAATACATCAAGTGAGGGCATTTGTGCGTTCGCTGACGTTCTTTTATTTGGTGTTGATTGTGTCATCTTCACTGCTCTCCCCCGGGAGACGTGTCAATCACAGCCTGCTCAGATCAATCTCTGGCTCTCCTGTCTCTCCTGTGCAGACTATTGATTTTTCCTTTGGTCCAATGCTGCATTGGCTTGGTGCTTTGGGCAAACCGGTGGAATGGGAGGTTTACTGTGGAGGGTTGGAGAGCTTACAGATTGGAATTGACAGGAATCGGTCTTTGGTGACAGCAGCGAGGGGTTTGGGGGCGCTCCGAGACAAAATGCTGTTAGCAGGAGTTAATTCACAGCTGCATTTGCCGGTGAAACCTGAATGAATAGTAATTGGAAGATGGGGAAAGGCCAACATAGGACAACCATGTGAAGACACAATTTTTGGCTTTCACACCTGGATTCCACTTTATCTATTGGCATGGGCCGAGCTCGTAATCATGTTTTATTTTGAAACTCTTTAACAGGAACCCCGGAGCTGAGTCCCCCCGATCGGAAAGAGCTGGAGACCAAGCTTAAGGAGCGCGAGGAGTTTCTGTTGCCCATCTACCACCAGGTGGCCGTGCAGTTTGCAGATCTCCACGACACCCCGGGTCGCATGCAGGAGAAAAGTGTCATCACGGTGAGAGCCGACGCTATCTTGCGTGCATGTTTTCTCCAATATGAATTTGCAGTCTGTGAATAACCTAAAAAAAAGCCCACAGGGGAGTATCAGTCTAGATACTGCTGCTGCTGCTGCACCTGCCAAGTGAATAATGTTTGGTCTCACCAGGCTGCGAGACTCGTCCTCATAATTATCTTCTGATGACCCTGGTCAATCACCTTAGCAACTACAGAGCAGCCTGGGGCAGGCCCCATCTCATTCTGTGCCTGCACAGACCCATCTTTCACACACAATCACACACACACACACACACTTTGCTCACATAACCCGAAGGGTGCTTCACAGATGGATGGCAGTCAGGGGGTGTGGGGTTTTTTTGTTTTTTTTTTCCATGTTCACCTCAAGTCCACCAGCAGGGCTCATTGTGTTCACTTAATTTAGAGAAAAATTAATTTCTGTAGCACATATTCATCTGCTTTACAAGTCGTAGGCTTTCAATTTCAATCCACAACAAAATGAAAAGATTCTTACATCCTCCATTTTCAACTTTTTTTTTTTTGGTTAGGACTTAATTAGCCTTTTAAATTCAGTGTAGACTGGATCAAATTGCCTGGCATTGTGTCATCACAAAATAAACAGCTGCTTGTCAAATTAAGTCAAACGTACAAGCAGACTTGTTAAAGCTTTTACCTAATTGTGACATTGCAAATAGATCCTCTCTGTTCTGCCTTAAGTTCACATACCAGCATTTAATATCATTTCAGAGATATAACCTCGGCTGTTTGTCTTTCCCTTTCTCAGGATATCCTGGAATGGCAGACATCCCGTCATTTCTTCTACTGGCGTCTGCGGCGTCTGCTGCTGGAGGAGACCGTAAAGAGGAAGATCCAGGAGGCCAACAGCGAGCTGACAGACGGTCAGATCCAGGCGATGCTGCGCCGCTGGTTTGTGGAGGCCGAGGGAGCTGTTAAGGTAAAACCCACTGCATCCTTTAAAGTTTTGTTCTATAATCGCTCAATATTGAGTGACTGTGTGAATAGTATTGTACAAAAACTGTAAAGCAGCTGACGGTGATGATTATCTTCCCCAACACAGTGGAGGTGGTCAGCTCTACACACCAGGAGATTGAATGTAGAATATCACAGCATCTCACAACCACACAAATCTTTTTTTTCTCCAGTGCCTAAAAAAATATCTCACAGATTTATTTTTATATTTCAAAGTGTATCTGCTCATATCCAAAGTATTTTGTAATGAGGGATTTAGTAAAGCCTAATAAGTCTGTTTTCTCACATGTCAGTATTACACGACTAATTCTGAACTCATATCTGATTTTTACTTGTATCAGTGAAGTGTGTGGATGCACTAAAGTAAACACGCTATTGGCCCCTGGCTCTAGGAATGATTACTCCCATCCACAAGGTGTGCCAGATAAAGAAGTAGTAACCGCTCCTATTAAATCATTGTGATTAAATACAGATGGACAGATAACTGGTAGTTAATGAAAATAAACATCTCCTCAGAGATACATAAATGTGGTTCCTTCCTGGCCCGCTCTCGGGGCTCAGAGGACCAGCCACGGGGCTGACAGGAGCCGGGCTCAGTGTTTGAGATTTCTTAAGAAGTGGCCCTTCTTGTTAGCTAATACATTACCCCAATCAGGACTGCCTGTCTTAAGCCACAATTAATCACAGCCCTGGCACGTGCAGATAGGAGAGCAACACGCTGTTTCTTAATTAAAAGCAAACAGATTAAAAATGATTTATAAGGGCATTAAATGTTCTTGCGGACCTCAAGCAGGACTGTTCATAAAAAGGCAAGAGCCCATTAAACCCTTCTACCCCCAAATCTTTGCTAAGCCCTCCAGCCTGGCTTTGTTTGGGATCAGAAATGCCAGCACTCATGAATACTAATTTTCCTATCAGGTCCAGTCAACAAGACATCAGGCACCCACTTTGTGCCTGTCCATCTCATTTGTTGTTGTTGATGTTTATTTGTTGATTCATGATGTTTTATATATGATCTTTTTATATGATGTTTAGATTTTCTTTGCTCCCTGGGATTTTTTTTTTTATGGCCATTATAAGGAAAAGTGCAATTTCTATGTTTTGCTATTTATCACAAGGATTTATTATTGTCATTCAGGCTTATTTGTGGGACAACAATGAAGAGGTGGTGACATGGCTGGAGAGGCAACTAGCTGAAGAAGAGGGCGCCAGGTCCGTCATCGACGAGAACATCAAGTACATCCGCCGAGATCACATCCTGAAGCAGATTCGCAGGTGATAACTCTTAACGGTGCAGGTTTAATGTGGTGAAGAGTTACACACTGCTCTAATTAACCAGCTAATTTACCTCCGTCTTTACCTCCGTCCGCCCTCCTGACAAGCACATGTTTTCTTTTGTTTCCCCTCCTTCTTTTATTCACAGCCTTGTTCAAGCCAATCCAGAGGTTGCCATGGATTCTATTGTGCACATGACCCAGCACATCTCACCCACACAGAGAGCCGAGGTGGTGCGTATCCTGTCCACCATGGAGACGTCAGCCTCCTCCTAGCGGGACGCACTGGCCTCTCCTCCCCTCCCTCGCCGCTTGGCTGAGGCGCAGCTCGGACCACAGACACAGCCAAAGCCGCTCGGTTGAAGCCAGATCTGCTCCAAACTGGGGCCTGAGCTGGAAATAGAGGCTGGAGGAGCCAACGCTGATGGCACCCCTGGCAGCTGCCAGGTCACTGATGAATCGTTGGCAATGATTCTCATTAAGAGTTCAGATGACTGACATCAGTTATTATGTTTTGTACACTGTCTTTTGTGTGTGGTAGTATTTAGATAAATCCGTGTATTTTGAATTAAAGTGCAATTAAAAAAAAAAAAAAAAAAATGACAATATAGAAATCTCTAGCAACTAATATTTAATAATCAGCATCATGAGGATGTGTATGCTTCCATGATAATCAGCAGCCTCCAACCTTTTGAACTGGAGCGTGCACGACAATATATTCAAGAAATCGTTGTCCTGTTTGAACGCAACTTGGTTTGTGACATATGCTTGTTAAGATTTACAAGTGTTTTGATGACCAGCTCGACAATGACAACACATTACAGGAGGGAAAGGGGGTTTGTACACTTCTAAGTAGGGAGCACTTAGTTACTGAACAAAGACGGGGGAACGCTGTAACAGATTTGGATGGGGGGGGGAGCCCAGCGGGGAGCGGGGACCAGGTCCTTTTTAGACCCCGACTGTTTCACGGTTACCCTGCAGTGAGCAATGGGCAGCTCGCCTCACAACAAAACCACAGCTGTCCCTTCTGTTCTCACACACACACACACACACGGTACATGCTGCTTTAGAGGCACTTTAGTGATTACTGTTCCCTTACATCACACTCAGAATCAAACCTACGCTGTTTCCACTGTTGCATACACGCACAAAGTGATACAAACAGTAACACAGCTG
>OOFC01048019.1:100939-120064 GCA_900323345.1 Pseudochromis fuscus
AATCATCAAGAGTGTTTGAGTGTGTTTTTAGTTGATTAGGTATGCAGACCAGTGCTTTGAGCAGTGGACGCGATGGTGAGAACACCTCGTTCAAGCTTTCTCGCAAGACTTTTGTTAAGATCGTTCAAATGCTGGCCTCTCAACAGACAGATCCTGCAGCTTTGATTCATCGTCAGGAGATGGTTCCACTCTTTTAGCTTTTATTAGCCAAATATGGCAAAACCCCTTCCACATGCAGCGAGCCAAGGCCCCCGAGCTGCTGCCCATCTGCCTCCAGGCAATGGCTTACCTTTGACATAATTTGATCTGTCAGTGAGAAAGTTGTAAGAAGAGAGGAAGTGTAAAAGCCTCCATGATGACAAGGCAAAGTGACACACACACACACACACACACACATGGTACACTGCAGCGTTTGTTCTGTGCCACCACCACCAGCTCGTCTCGCAGAGGAGCCGAACTGAAGTTAATGAGAATAAATTGGGCCAACACAGACATGAGCATACATACTCACTGTCATGGTTGAACGCATTACCTGAATGTACATCGGTTCTGGTCGTGAGTCCCGGCTCACTGCCCGCTCCTCTACTTCCAAGCAAAACTAAAATGAATGACTGCTGCAGTGGAAGCATTTTTAGGCCACAATCCAGTGTTCCTGTGATTTATCTTTTTTTTCTGTTTTTACTTGGTTTTTACTTGGAGCAACATTTATACATGTTATACAATCCAACCTGATTTACATGAATGGGCATGAGGCTGTAATAACAATAATTATATATAAGAGAAAAACAGTGTATCCTTTGTGCCCTTATGCATGTACATTATACACCTAAAGTCACATATCTATGTAAATTGTGACTTATGTTTAGCCCTGCAGATGTTCATAAATTAGTAAAATAAGTATTAAGAATAATAACTTAAAAAAAGAACATCAGTAAGTAGTTAAGTGCTATTAAAGCTAAAGAAAGTAGAGAGACGGAAAAAATTAATGTATAAAAAGTATAAAAAAATACATTAAACTAGACTTTGAGTGACTTCTTTATTCATGTATGAGCCTCTTTTACCCAATTTACTGTTATTTAAAAATGTGTATTTAAATATAAAAGCTTGTTATCCGTGCTATTGTGTAATACTGTCTTTATTCTTTGAATAATTGGTGTTTTTGAATTCTTCGAATCTTATACCTGACCCTTGGCTTTTTTCCCTGACAATAAATCTCGTGATCATTTGATCTAAAACTTGGAATTTTTCCTTTGAGAGCTCAGGTTTGAAGCAAGTATAAAACCCCCTGTAATAGATTTATCTTTATTGCTTCTACTCTCTGTGCTGGTCCTGGGATGGGCAACAGATTCCAGCTGGTCAGTTTGGATGTAATCTTGGAAATCAATGACTCATAATTTATTGGTACAGTTTTGTCAGGGTTCCTTGAAACAGTCTCAGATTCTCTGTTTATTTTACATTTCTCTGCAACAGATTGATTTGGAAAGAAATTGAATGTCAATACTTGGGACTTGTGGTTATTTCATTTGTCCTGATAATGATCCAGACTCTGTTGAGATTGTAAATAATTCTCAGAAGGAAGGAGTTGGACACCTCGAGTGCATGAAAATGTTTACAAATGAGGTCATTTTTTTCATCACCTAGAAAGTTGTGTTGTCTCATCAAGAAGCATGAAGGTGAAATCTGAATAAAATTAAATTATTCATTCAATTTCTGATAATAATGAAACAAAAAAGATCTATGGGATCAAAGCTTTTCTCTGTCTAACGACTGGATTAGATTCAGGTGCTGTTGTATAATTCTAGCAAGAATTAAGATTATAAAAAAGTTTATAATCTTATCACAATAACCACTTCCTGTCAAGATTTCACAATTTAGGAGTAACAAATTGAATCTTCTCAGTAGCATATTTCTTCTCAGTAATGATATTTCGGCGCCTTCATTTTTTTAGCCATTCACCTCTACATCCATCACTTCCTGACAGTTTGTGTCTCCTGGCAGTTTTCTGTTGGTTAGAAATTACTGTGGGGTTAAGTGAGTCAAACTGAGAATATGTTGCTTTATCCGCCTGTGGCTCTTTAGAAACTCAAGATTTTTGTAGTATTTTTCAGAGCAGAGAGATTTACTGGATGTTATGTTTCTCTCAGTTGTAGTCCTCCCTCTGTTGATGTTGCTTCTTAAAAGTAAAAGCCAAGAGTTTAACTGACTCAGGACCTATTTTGTGTTACGTGTTTTGTCTTGTGTGTTTTTTTTCCTCAATATTTAAGCAATCAGATCAGTCACAATTCATGTTATATAATTCCTGTATTGTTTCCAACCAGCTGCCACAGAGTCCACACTGACCACCATCCTCCAACAGACAGTCACCCCCTTAAGTTTTGTCTGTAGTAACTCAGCTGTTTGTTATTTTGTGTTTAGTCTCAGGAGACGTTGTTGGAGCAGTGCAGGCTGGCCGGTATCACCTGCATGGCCCTCGTCTCTGACAAAGAAGGAAACTATGTGAAGGTAACCCAGGCTTACAGCACTAACTAATTATCTATCCAGAGACATCCACAAAATATCCGAAATCTACTTCACACACTGTAGAAAACAACTTTGCAGATCGCAGCTCTCTGTGGGAGGGTTGTACGCTGCAGCACATGTTAAAGTGATTTTTCTGTCCCCAGGTAAAATCTTTTGAGAAGGACAGACAATCTGAGAAACGAATTCTTGAGACGGACCTGGTGGACCACATCTTTCAGAAATGTCGGACCAAATTCATAGACGAGAGGAACATGAGGTAAAGACATCTTGGTTTGATGTTCTCCTCAAATGTCTGTCAATGATGTATACGGGGTTGATACTATAAAGGTTGTTTATGTGCCTCTGCAGAGAAATCCCTGAAGGTCTGACTCTGCAGAACCCCAAAGGATCCCTACTCAACAACACAGGTAGTGTGCTCAGCCCTGTTTAATTACCACTATACTGTATAACTGCAGCATAAAACAATCACACTCCTGTTTCTATACAGTTGTGCTGTGACGCCACCAAAGTGTTACATACAATAAAAATGTGAATTTAAGTATTTTACAATTTTGTAATGAATATGCTATGTGTTTTGGAGGTTTTTTTTAGTGTTGCATTTCCTTTTTTTGGCACGTGATGACCAAACAGAAGAATAAGCTCAAGTGTTAAATTTCACACCAGTTCTGGCACAAACACATGTAACCAACAAACTGTTCGAATTCAGCTGAAAAACAAGTCGAACACTTTTCACGGTCGTCTAATTGTGCACGTGTGTGGCTTTAATTGATGTGTGATTAACAGTTGCATATTGGATGTTTTTAAAAAGTCTGATAATTGGATAAAATGTGGGAATGCTCCTTTTTCTGACTCCAGGTTCCTCAGAGCAACATGGAAGCAGCAGCACCACCAACATGAATGTGAACGTCATCAGCCCGGAGAAAGTTTCTGCAAGTGCTCGGAGACGCTATGAGACTCAGGTTTGTGATACACACTCACACACACACACACACACACTTTCATCTCATATCATTCATACTTTTTTATCCATTACTTAAAGCAGTCATATTGGTTTCTGACTTGTAACTGCACCTGCTCATCACAGTGATTCCCAATATTAAAGAGGACCTATTCTTCTTTTCCATGTTTTCTATTCAAAGTACAGTTTTACAATGTTGGGTGTTCATACTACACAAAGTTTCAAATCATGAGGTAAAGTGATGTTGCAGTAATCTGTGTTTTCATCAGGCTGCAGTTGGAGCACTTCTCTCTCTGTTTTGAGTGCTGACTTTGTCACATACGAATGTCGCCATTTTCCAGTAGCTGTTCTAAAACAAGACATTGTAGCAACTTTCCCAAACATGTCACATACAGCTTGTGATCAAAATGCTGAATCTGCACCACACTGAGCTGCAAATGTGTTCAGTATTTTCCAATCAGAGACATCCTGCTGTCATCTTTCTTGCGGCGAATGTTCGTACTGTTTGCTTTCACTTGTGGATTAATTTCAGAGGATGAAATGAGGAACGGCATAAATGGCTGTTAAATGATAAATATCACCTTTTTTGAACTTCCATCTATGCAAGGTTACTCTAGAAGAGGCCAAGACTGTGTCCCACATTAAGCTTTGAAAATATGAAGCCAGAAATGAGCATAGTAGCTCTTGTGGCCCTCAAAAATAAAGCAAAGTCAGTCATCTTCTACACCTGCTTTCTCCACATTTGGGTCACAGGGGTCTGCTGGAGCCGATCCCAGCTGTCAATGGGCAAGAGGCGGGGTACACCCTGGACAGGCTGCCAGCCTATCACAGGGCTAACACAAACACAAATAAAGCAAAGTGCATTTACAATTTTTAAAATTGTTTTTCTGGAGCCGCGACATCTGGAGTATGTTGAGCTTGATAATTATAAACAAGCCCATGCACCTGCAAACCCATACTCTTTACTGGAGACCTGATAATAAAAGCTGTGATGCAGGATGTAGACTATGTCTGTATGACATGATTTTACTTCTAGCTCGGTTGTATGTAAGAAATATATGCAGCAGATGGGCTATCAAGAGGTCATGGTGGAGATATCTGGATGTGGTTTAGTGAGCTATGAATGACAAACATCACACCCATGAAAAATCCTTGTTGCTTTCTTTGATATAGTTTCCTGTTTATTGTCTCTGTGCGTGGCCTTCAGTAAAAACATGGCAGCCGTGCCAAGAGTTTGCTTATAAAAAGATTACATTTTTTCACTGTTTATTTCCAGCTGTTTGATTTTGATCATGGGAGCAAATATTATATAAACATAAACACACTGCATTTCTTTCATTCTTGCTTTGTTTCTGTCCTACTCACTTTCCTTTATCTCCTTTCAGATCCAGACCAGATTGCAGAATCTCAGTAGCAATTTGCAGAACAAGAGCAATGACATTGAGGTTCTGGCAGTAAGTCCACAGTTTGTTTACCCCGTTTATCCCTCCCAATCCCAGCTCCCCCTGTTGGTTTTTTTTTTTGCTCTCCCACCTTATCTTTTCAATTCATGTGTGAAATTGCAGGGCTTCTGATAGCTAAAACAACAAGCATCACAGGGAACAGTCCTTTTATAGTTATTTGCCTTGTGCTTAAATCCCCTCGCTGGAGGTAAGATGCTTGTGAGTTGGTTCCAGTTGCTACAGAACAGTGAACATTAAACAGAAGGCTACCAGTGTGTCATTTGAGGGGGGGACATAAATGGTTGCCATATTGAGTTTATTTGTGGTCGCGTTGTAGATTTATGGCCAGATATTCTCAAAGTAAATATTCCCTGCTTGTCTTATTTACCACGCTGCTACATATTCCAAATACATTTATGGTCCTCGTTGGGATCTGGATTTAATCAGCAATGTAACGGTAGAAGTTATTGAAACATGAAAGGCATAATTACCTTGATACGGGTATTAATTTTTCAGGGATGAACCCATAAGGCCTCTTGCTGTAAAAGGAGCACACGGTGCAACAGATGTTAGAGTGAACTGTGTGATCTTGTGTTGAAAGAATTGTACAACTCATTGCACAGCACATGCATCATTTGAAGGCAATGATCAGCTTCTTGTCACAAAGCTGAAAAGACGTCATGCTTTGTGTAGTTTGCTGAGATACGGCTCGATTGTGTAACCCTGCTTGTTTTGTTTTTTGTAATCCCACAGGTGGACCTGCAGAAGGAAACATTGATCAACTTCCTTTCTCTGGAGGTGGGTTCCCTTCCTAGCTTTATCAAGAACACAGCAGCAGTTAATAAAAGGCTACGTCCCAAAGAAGGAAGTGGAAAGAACGGCCAAAAAAGGTCAAGAACCTAGACGGGAAGAGAGGATCCCGTCTACTTCCTTACAGTCTGATGAGGCGTGGAGTGAGGGAACACCCCTGCACTTTTCCACAGCCAGGGAGACCTGTGAGAGTCTAGCTTCCTGTAACAAGGCGCACATACACGACAGACATGCACTGCAGTTAACAAAACACACTCTTCAGAGGTGTTAATATTCACATTCCTAACTTCTTACCAAGACCTCACTCGTAAAATCCCAGGTTCCCTTCAACACGGCTTAAAAAAAGACTAATTATATTGTAAGGAAAATGCCCTGAACACTGCAGCCATATAAGCAAAAGCCTCCACTCCATAAATGAATGGGCCACCTATACAGTCAGCCCTTTGCAGCACATGTGTCAAAGATAACACATTCAGTATATAAAAGCCGTGACAGTGCACAGTGTGTATAGGCATGCGGGCAGGAAGGGCCTGTTTTAAATATAGCAAATTACCCCAAGTCACACAAGAAACCGAAGAAATCTATAAACCCACTGTTGCTTTGTGACTTTACAGCTTTGGTGCACTTGACATGCAAAAATATACTCCAAGGCTGAAGATGAAGAACACTACTTATTTGTTCACATGCTGTCTACTTTTATTTTGAAATCTGTCAACAAACCTTACAAAAAAAGTGACACTTGTGATTTTTGTTTTGTCTCTTCAGTTTTGAGCATAGTAAAACTAATCTGTTCCAGGCTTTGTTTGGGGTCTGTGATCTGTTTAGTATTATGTGTTGCATGCAACATCTTGTTACCTAACCTCCGCTCGTTCTTAGTCTGTAGTTTTAACCTCTGCTTTTTCTTCTTTGTTTGCAGTTCGATAGTGACGAGCAGTTCAACAGCAGCGTCAAGACTCTGCTGTCTCGACTCCCCAAGCAGCGCTACCTGAAGTCCATCTGTGATGAGATCCATCACTTCAAGATCACAAAAAGGTGCGCTGCCTTTGTGTCAGCCTCAAATTTTGAGGTCCAAACTAACAATTGTTCCATTAATTAACTAGAAAACACAAATCTTCACCACTAAATTGGCTCAGATTATCATCCTGAATGTGTGAGTAGATTTTCAGCAAAACCCATTAAGATGTGAGAAAGTTATGATTTTTAGCCAAAGAACCAAAAACATTTCACTGTTTTCAGATTGTGCCTGTTGCTTTCTTCTTCTTCTTTGTGAAACTTTTATTGGACAGATCCCATCCTAGCATCCTGTCAAAGATTGGAGGTTTTTCACTATGTAGAAACAGCGCACCTTGACTCAACTCACCTTGGTTGCGTTTCCATTACAGAGGGTAGACCCTCCTCCCTGTAGCTGGTCGTCAGGAAAAGGAGGAGAAAGTTCATGAAGTAATCTGTGTAATTCTACTGTTGTAGAGTCAGTTGAGTCAAGTTGAGTAGGTACCATGTAGTAGAAAAGTGCCAGATGTTGACATGCCATCACCTATGGCGATTCCCACTGCATGGTACCGACTCCACTCGACTCTACTCGGATTGTGGCACTTTTCCATTGGTAAAAAAAGGTACCTGAAACTTGGTACCTGGTACGACTTTTTTAGCACCTCCTCTCCCGGGCCCGGGCAGGCTGTTCACACAAATATTTGTGTCTGCAAACCGACAGTCTGCACGGTTATAGTCCGAATAGCAAGCTTCTACTATGTGGAGAAAAACACTAAATAGATTGGTCCAATGTACAACAACAGTGTGTTAGCACAACGTTAAAATTATATTTAAAAACATCAGCTGAAAAAAAAGTGAGCTCTGAGCGCCCAGTTGGTGGAACAGTTGACGGAGGTTGTAGTGAGAGCTCATATCTCTGAAAACATCAGCAAGTTTTTAACCAGACTCTCACTTGATGGATTAACAACATATTTGAAGTGAAAACAACTCATTTCTCAACTGAAACAATCATCAAACTTCTTCTGTGACACCACAACAGCTATTCTGAAGATTACTGAAGATCAACTTTCTTCTCCTCCTCCTTACCACCAGCTACAAGGAGGAGGGACTAACCTCTGTAATGCAAACACAACCAAGGCGAGATGAGTAGAGTCGAGGTGTGCTGGTTCTATGTTATGGAAAACTGCCTTTAGCTTCCTGTATATTTAATACAATATTGGACAAAACCTAATTTGAACCTTTTGTCCATCTCATAAATGTCTATATAAAATTTCAATTTACACTGCTATTATTTGAATAGCTATATAATACCTAAAAGAAATGCACAATAATCTGACATTTCCCACCGACCTTAAAAACATTATCAAGTAGCAGAGTAAGAGAAAGGACAAACGGGATAATCTTTGCCCCTTCTAAAAAAATATTTTTAATGCTCCATGTGCACAATTTAGCCTTTAATGTGTAAATATTTTTTACACATTACACGCACATAGTGGTACAGAAAGAGCAGGATTTTTATAGGATAGAGACATATTGCAGTTTGCTGTTATTGTGGAATATGAGCCAGGAAACCCACGTACGTCTCCCTCCACTACCAACTTGTTTTTCTTAAACTGAAGCCTGAGGTGAACACTGAAATATGTTAAAGACCATGTTAAAAATAATAAATGAAGGCAAAAAGGCAGACTTCCTTTTACAGGCAGCTGCCACTCCAAAGCTCCAAGCGAGCCCACACACTCCAGGTGTAACAGTGACAGTCAGTCCTTCAAAGGGAGCAGTTAGACAGATAACTACTGCCTTGCAGAACATCAAATCCTCAGCTGATCCCATTTCCTGAAGGTGAAATCTGGAGGAGGATTTGCCTTGTTTGGTCTTCTGGTGTCTGGCTCTTAACACCCCAGTTGATTGACACTGAGATTGTAGCACGGTGGGGGCGGGTCAACTCCATCTATACCTGTAGATGGAACAGTTAATATTTCTAAGCTCCCGAGCACCACTTTTTTAAAGACCTCGGCTAAATCCTCTGTGTTTGAGCTTCAAGTGCTCTGAGTGCCCATAGAGAGCAGGCCTGTGAGGGATCCAGCGGATTTTCTCTTTCATGAATGAAACAGTAACAAGAAGAAAAAAATCAAAGCCTCTCTTTCTGGCTTCCCGTTTGCCTCTCCACAACAACAGTTGGTTTTAATTTCCTGTCTCTGCTGTGTGTTTGAGTTGCCATTTAGGAGGGGGGGTAAAAGACTTAACCGATAAATGAGCGTCAGAGAGGCAACAATGGATATATTCAGCTTGTGTTTTTCTACTTTTGTTACGTTGTTTTCATTGAATGTGGGGCACGGGCGACTGTGGCCAGAGGAGTGGGGTAAAGGGCTCATGCAGCAGTCACCTGGCTGCAGCGGGATGTAAACCAAACTTATCCCGGGGGCTTTGCAGTCACCGGCGTTTCCTTTGAGCCAAAACTACTGCGGACAAGACCTGCATGTAAAACCTTGAGCCAAATGACATTGCTGACATGCTGAGAGTCCCTGCTAGACTGGCAGAGCTCTGGTTTACCAGTAGTGTAATGGGAATAAGTAATTTTGACTTCATGAAAGGATTTGACTGTTAGTCGTAGATTCTTGTGAGTTTTGTTTCCTGTGTAATTTCACCATAACTGACCTCGTAATCAAGAGAAACCTTCCAGGCTGAATTTCATTGACCCTGTTTACACTTGGTTTTAAAATGCGCCTCAGATCTCAAGTGGACAGCTGAGACACATCTTTGCTTACATCTGTATTTAACATGCGTCTCCAAACCGTCCTGCAGACCACTTGTCTTCAGATGTCGATACTGCAATGTCAATTCCCCCAGAAGAGCCCGTGCACAGTTTTTTTTGTTGCTCGCCAGAAGACCAGATTATTTAACAGTTTGCTAAACAAGAGAAGAAGGCAAAATGATTCAAGAACTATTCTCTTACTCACATTGCAACCACAAACATTTGTGCTCCTCTCTATTGTTTTTGAACATGTGGTGCTCTTCCTCCATTTAACTTCTCCTGCCTGGTCCTGCGTTGAGGATGTCTTTTCCTTTATGTCCTCTTCAGGGACAGATCAGAAACCATTAGATTTGTGGTCAAAAGCGTCCCAGACCACCTCCGTATGTGGTTGGTGTGATCAGATCTCATACGTCTTGGTGGTCATCTACACTTGTGATCCAATCACGTGAGACACATCTTAAAACCAAGTGTAACCAGGGTCAATGTTCAGATTGAGATTTTTCATTTGGAAGTCAACTATAATGTTCCTCTCTCTTGTTTGTAGCATTTTTTTTTTTTTTCAACAAACTAATGTCTTCTTTCAGGGTGTCTGTGGTGGTCCTGTACAGCTATAAGGATGATTACTACAAGATCCTTCTGTGAAGACCCGGGGGGTTGCACTGGTCTCAGATGTTCCACTTTCGAGGCTCAGGTGACTCCCAGAGACTGAGTTTTTAAATCTTTGCTACTACACAATCTGTTGAAGATGGACAGATTCATAGCTTTTCCACTTGGAAAGAAGTATGGGCCCTAAAGACACAAGTGATTTTGTTGTTTTTGTTTTTTACCTTGATGATGAATGGTGACTCAGCTATTGAACCCAGCCTCTTCAGCTTTCCCTACCCACTGTCAGTGTTTTGTGGTCCTCTGACAAAAATAGACAAACGTCTTCATTGCCTTAATAGAACTATAGGATTTGAAAGAAAAAAGGGCTTTATACGGATGTGTCTCGAGAGTGTAAGACTTTTACATTTAATGAAAAACAGAATGGATAGAAGGAATAAATCACTTTTTCCCAGATGCTGTGAGTGAATGTGTGTGTTGCTATTTTATCCGAACATTGACCTCATAAGCTACTTTCTCTTTTTTTACACTTATTGAAACGGACACCATTGAATTCTGTTATTGCTCAACAGAGACAGAAGTTATGAAACTATCTAAAGTCAAAACTCTGAGAACTTTGAGTTGCAGTATTTGACATATTCAAGGCCTGGGAAACTGACCCTGCTGTTTGCTTTATTGATCCTTCCGGAGAAGCTTCCTCACCTTGAAGTTTATGAGCAAGCTTTGAGGGACAAGTCAAAACAACAGCGTGGTCTGCATTCAGGATTATCCAGGTTTCCAGGTCTGTCCTGCACGACTTTTCCGGAGTTTTATTGGCCTATTGGATAGATGAGAGGTCTTCTTACTCAATCCTAGTACTCAAATCTCAAGAGGACCCTCCCTGTAGAAACAACCTCCTTCCACTAAACACATCTGTTTGTGCTACTGAGATAAGAGAACAAATGTGGAAAGCAAGAGAAAATGATCAGATTTAAAAGAAATAAAAAGAGGACAAATTCCTATTTGCAGTGCAAGTCCAGGACCAGATGTGCATGGGCCTTCAAGTGAAGCAAACCCCACTAACCGATACCATCTTGGATGACATCACTGCTCTTTGGGGAATTGTTGCAGCATCATCAGTGTGGGCCACTTTGGTTCACACATTTATTTTTTCAAAATAAGTGTAAATGTTACAGTTCATCATCTAGGAAACATATTTACAAGATTTGCAACAGCGAAATAAATAAGGTTGTATAGAATATAGTAGATAGAAATGGTAAATGGTCTACAATGTACAGCAGCTTTGGCTACTAAAAGGTTCATTTTCCAAAAAAAAAAAAATCAAACTATAGTTTAGTATTAATAAATAAAGCTATGTGAAAAAATAAATAAGGTACTCTTCTGTCCTACTTATTTAAACTACTTACACATAGAAGAACAAAGAATTGCGTAAGCTTTTACAGTCGCCACTTCATTTTAAAGCACATGATTCAAACAGATACAAATTACTGAAAACACTTCAATATCAATTGGTCTCTAACCAATTTTGGCATCAAAATCATCTTTGTATTGAGATATTGGCAATAGGTTGAGAACTCTGATCCAAAAACTTGTCCTATGAAATCCGAGTTTGTTTCGTAATGCGTCTCAGATCCCTCCCCCCCGTACTGATCAGACTGGTACGAACCCTGTAGCTGCAACAGCGTGTTCACTTGAGTGGTTTAACATCTCTGTGTGCTTAATATGCCTATCAAATCCCTGATTAGGGCCTTTATCCCTCCAAGAATCCTGCAGGGGGCTTTCTACAACACTGGCTCCAAAGAAAAGTGCTACGTCTCTTAACACGCTTTGATGTTGTAATGTGTACCATTACGTACAGATGCTAGCAAAGCTCCCCCCCTTAACGCTTTTGTCAACACATCACATAATTCACTTGTATATGAAGAGCTGATGGGAACCACAACTGCACAACACAATCTGTTCATCTTAACAATGGGTGAATAAATTACAGGGATTTTTTCTTGATATGGGCTAACAGCTAATAAACACAAAAACAAGGTATCAACAAAGAAAATGCATTAAGGCTATAGAATTAAGGCTTTTAAAAAGAATTATTACTAACGGTCGCCGGCATGTAGATCCCCACACACACAGCTCTGAATGAAGTTATGAAGTGAGACAAGGTAACCGAGACATTCGTCGTAGGTCCAGATGAAGTACCCGGACTCCACTTAAACTACGAGATTGTTTGAGATTAATTATTGAGTTTAGACATTTCATTTCTCGAATGAGTTTGTTGTCAGAGATTTGTGAATGGAATGACTCGGGTCATTTGAAGGTAGAAACAACGCCATTATTTGAGTAGTGTGTCCTTCCTGTAGTGAATGGGGGGGGGGAATGTTTAGACTGGCCCCACAAAGACACCCACAATAAAAACAAGAGGCGGCCAAGAACAACACTACATGCAGTACAAATACTGTAGAAATATACAAAAACTAAAGATGGAAACCACACGTTCTAAAGCAGGGGTTTGTATCTCGGGGTCTATATAAAGGCTGCTGACTTGCTATGATTTTGGCCGCAGAACCCAATTTGATCCAACAGGGTTAACAGTTCCTTTGGGCTTCCTGCTGATGACAAAGATTACATCCACGAAGCACACTTAGGGGAAGGGCAAAATCCTCAACGCCCCCCGTTAACTACAGCCCAAACCCCCGTCCTAAAGCTTTTTTATGCTCCTATTATTGCCCCAAAGTTCCAGTTTCAAAGGAGGCAATAATAAGCAGTAATATTACAGTGTTCACAGTCAGATTCTGACAGAGGAGCTTCACTGGCTGCCTCCTCCTTTTCTAATATTTAAAGCAGAGTGGCTCCGTCCTCTATATGTCCACCCGTCCGTCCACCTCCCATCGCATCACTCCACCCAAAACGTCCAAAGACAGAAGAATATGAACACTGAATGAAATAAACAGTGCTTGTTCTCTTGTAGAGCATCCTCAGCTTTTTCTTTTGTTTGTTTTTTTTATTGGCACACAAAACGAAGATTGATAAGAAGGTGGTGCCCGAAGTGTGTGTCCACTGGGGATACAGCAGGAGGGGAGTGGGAGGTGCCGGACTGCTCTGATCTGCAGAGTGTGAGGGGTGTTTTTTTGTTTGTTTGCTTTAGCGCGTCCAGTCGTTGCCCATGCTCAGCTTGGCCCTGGGGATGGTCATCTTATCCGTGCAGGGTGAGCTCATTTCTGGAGAGAAGTGGATGATGCCGCAGTCGTTCTTCACATTCTGAAACTTGTTCTCCTTGGAGGGCTCCATGTACACCACTGAATTCTTGTTGACATGTTTCTTCAGGATCACTGTCTGCAGGGGAAAAGGAAAATAAGAAACCGCAAATGTTAGATTGAAGTCGTTATTCAATTCATCGCAAGTATGAGATGACAGCTTACTAATTACTTGTTCATTGTAAAAGTGATGACTGATAAATTTCAAGGAATAGAAAACATGGTTTGGAAGATAGATTGACATAAACTAACAATTCATGGGAATGTTTAAAAATAAAAGAGCCAAGATATCCATCTCCGAAAGTTGTTTTCTCCTATCATGGACACGACCACCTGAAATATTTCAACCAATCAGAAAAATTGGGGAATTTTTCTATTTTTCTGATTGGTTGTTTTGTTTGTATGTGAGTATTATCATTACTGTTGTTTGTTTGCGTGTATTTTTTTTCTTTTCTCTCGTCTTTTCTCCTTTTACCTGTTTTTTTCTTGAAAAGCCCATCCAGGGACAAGCGTTGCAAATTAGCTTAATGCTACATACTCTTTGTGTAACACATCGGATTTTATTCTATGTTGACAAATAAACTAATAAATAAAATAAATGCTCTGACATCACATGGGCTCAGAACATGGAAGTTACACATCATGAGAAAATACAACATATCTGTATTCACTGTCTTCTGAGTCACTTCCTGCCATCTTAGGGCTTTACCCCTTCAGTACTGAAGAGCAACACCGGTGGAGATTCACCCTTGAGCTCATGTGATGTCATCACGGCAGCCCAGTAGTGACTGCCATACAAAAACACTTTTTCATCAATGGCCAAATATGCCTGAAATTTTTCCTTATGCACTCTCACAAACACAAGCAATCAACCTATCCATGTGTTTACATTCATTTCCATTTGTTTAAATTTTTTCGACACCACTGTCTCATTTCATAGCTTTTTACAACTGACATGACCGTCATCCAGCTGAAAGTTCAGGGCAAAGGTAAACTACATTAATCCTAAAGTCATGACAGCTTTAGCACATAGCTGAAGCAGGAAGATCAAGGAAAATACCTCAGGAGTTATCTACAGTTTAACACGCCACATACAGCCATCTATACCACCGAGTCATCTCACACCATTTTAAGCCTTGAGGTGATTCACAGATGACTTCTCACCTTCTTTGGTGCGCTGTAGCAGGACATCTGCACCCACTTCTTCTTCTTATTGATGAGTAACGCCACAATGAGAAAAATGATTATGGCCAAGAGGAGACCTGCTAGGATCCAGGCAGCTGATTGGTAGATGAGGGCCATCTCAGTTTGGCTGGGGTAGTTCTCACCCAAACCTGGATAATCTGTGGGATACAGAAACACTGGTTTGATTATTCACTCCACAGAAAACCTTCTTCATTACTGTGCCCACACCATTTACCACATCTAAATTCTTTGTTAGGGTTTGGCAGATATTCACCCAGAAAAATCAACTGGGTGTCCCAAGAGGGGTCGTGTTTAGCCAATGTCAGTTCATTGCTATTGTTTTAGCTCAGCATGAGTTTACAACATACAGTTTAGTCATTTATCAAACAATTCCTAACGCTCTTCATTAGTATAAACACTCACAGGGATTGGCAGGGGGAGTATGGCAGAGATGCCAAATAACAAGGGTGGGCTGTACTCGAAGACTGTGTATAAAATGGATCAAGCTAACATGACATCACCTGTTGGTTTGTGGACTCAACTGCCAAACCAGGAGTTTGGCATCACCATGTTGGTTTTTTGGAGCCAGAAGTGACCCTTGAACCTGAAGTGACCCTTGAACCTGAGGTCACTGCCCAATGTGTATGAGGCTCGAGTTCAGGGCCGGTTATTGGATATCAGATCTGTCAATCAAACTAACTGCACTCCTACCCTAATATCTGCTTAACTATCTATTCATTTTCAGATGGACCGCCAGCTCACTAATAAAAAGAGTTGACTTTAGCTAATGATATCATAATGACTTGTGAAAAAAAATGATTAACGGGGTATTTCAGGTTTGCAAATGGCAATTTCTGAAATTACGTCAATTGGAGGTAGAATCTAGTGGCCATTGGCGGTATTGCACATTTTTTGCCCTCCCACATTGGCTTCACTTTTGAGACCCGGTTGCTGTTTCCATTTCTATATACAGTCTATGGTTGTACAGTCTGTGCGTAGAGACAGCTGAGGAACTGAAGATTCAATAGGCCGATACCTGTGTCAGCGATGATGGGTGGTACAGTGACAGTGGTGATCCACAGCGTGCTCTTCACTGTAGTAGTGGTTGTTGTCTTTGGGGCGTTGGTAGACATCATCACTGGCACCGACGTCGTCACTTCTGTTCAGACGGGATTACGCTCCGTTACCAATATGACCAGTGTTATGCAAAACATGCCAGGCCTAAATATGTCGCTGTGTGAGTGGGTGTATAAAGTCCTAGGTGTCTCAACTGATAAGCTGTGTTTATAGGATCTGTCCTCTTAACTTCCACTGTGCCGCTTTGTGAAGGCATTACGTAAAAAGCTCTGTTTTCCACTGGGCAAATAACAAAAACAAAAGGTCTGGTGAAACGGCTACATATCAGGGTGAACAATGGGAGCCTATACTGGGGTTTTCCTTTATAGGAAAAGCTGACATGGAACTTTGCCTTCCTGTGCCGCTACAGAGAGAGTGCGTTGAGGGGCCGATTCAGCCGGGGACAGGAAACACGTGTGAATGTGCGGATGCTCGAGGAATGTTTTTGCTCTGAGTGGACCGTGTGTGTGTGTGTGTGTGTGTGTCACATGGAATGTTTTCCAGTGATGGTGTTTGCCTGTGTAGCGCCAGAGTGGCTAGGTCTAATGAACAAACACACACATTCAATCCCGACGCCGGCATTCCCTCAGTTACTCCCTCTTTTTTGACATGTAGCATTATGAATTATAATGTTTCCATCAACAGGCAGTGGCTTGTTCCAGTGGTGCCACTTATTATAAAGGACGGCATTTTTGCACAGTAAGTGGAAGTGTTACATAAACTACATTTTAGTATGTAATATAAACCACATTTAGTGCGTGCAAACTAAATTTTCTTTTATTTGTAGTGCAGTAAAAGTACTCAAAGCTGAGCCTTAAGACAACTTTCACCCAAATACTTCACAAAAGCGGCTCTCTCTTGACCGAGACGCAGATAAATACTCACCGAGACAGTGCGGGCAGCACTGGCCCTTGCGTAAAACGGGCACCCTGCAGTTGGCAGCCGGACAACGCTGAGAGAAACACTGAATGGTGCCGTTGTTGCAGGTGCAGCTGGTGCAGGCGTTGGCCTTCCAGGAGTCTCCGGCTAGCAGCACGTCTCCATCGCTGGTTATACAGTACTCCTGTTGGCTGTTGTTCACTGGCAGCAAGGGGCTCAGTGTCTCCTCTACAGTTGCACACAGGTGTAAATAGGGTTAATAATGGGGAAAAAAAAAACAACCCTAAATAGGTTAAGTTATAACACAGGGTTGTGTGGTATGTCACGTAACAAGCTCTTTCCTCACTTAATTGGAACTGGCAGTGCGGGTTTACAGCCTGTAGAAAATTGCCCTTTTTAAAAGGGAAAAACCTACTTCTGTCCGAGTTCTATAAAACTACAGTGAGAGGCCTGCTTCTAAATGACTCCTGCATTTAACCCTGCTGTGTAACGTCTCAATCCACAAAGGTTATTGGACCTTCAGGGTTCAAGATAAGATGCTTTACCGCATGTTGAACACATACACAAGCGACTCCATATGGCAGCTGTCAGTTCAGTCCCAGACCTTATCTCCCTCTCTTTCTCATCAGACCCCTGCAGGCCTGAGCTCTACAGCCTTTTCATAACCAAAGACTTCACTAGCTTGTACACTACTGTACACATACATCATAGGGCCTGTCAGTGCGATGTGTATTATTCCCACATTCCTGGTGACCAGGCCCATACATATATCAAAGGCCAGCCTCTGACAATCTGCTTTTGTGAAGGGAGATGCAGCGATAAGGCAGGCCGGCATTCTCAAGGAGCAGCTCTCAGGCGCAGTCATGCATTGCTGATTTGTGGGCCTCATGCTTGGAAGTGCTTGGGAGATGTTGTTTATAAGTTTATAAGTGTATTAAAAGAGACGTGAAGTGTTTGGGTGCAGTCATAAATAAAATATGCATGCGGTTTAGCATTTGCCCAGACGTTTGTGTCAAAGTATATTCCCATAACCGGAGAAATAGCGCAGATTCAGCGAGATTAGTTACATTCTTGCCCTTCCAGCAAACAGAGTGAGATGAACCTTCGGTGTGGGCCGCTGGGTAGAAGCAGTCCACATGTGCAGCTGCCTGCTTGCCTGGAGGATCTCTATGTAAACCCAACCGGTCTTGGCTGGTTTCTTTATGAGCCTGTGTGGCTGACATAAAACTGCCCGACAGAGTGCAACATGCAAGACCTTCTAAAACCACATGCTGATAGCACATCCAAAACAGCTTCGTACTTCTCTCCAGACTCTCCCCCAGATTCCCTCCTGGGGTTAGTTAGCCTTCTGAGAGTATCCCTACTTTTCTATAGCCTGCTATTTTTTTGATTACCTGGGCATACATGGCAACAGGTGTCCTTGTTCCTGATGGGAGTCTGGCAGAGAGCCGGGGGACACACTTCGGTATCGCACAGGACGCGTCCCTTCCTGCAGGTGCAGCGTGTGCACTCGTCCAGGTTCCAGGTCTCCCCCTCCACGTAAAACTCCCCACCAGGTGCTCTGCAAACCACCATGTCCATCCCCTCTGGCTGACCGCTACCAGATTCATCTACGGCAGAAGAGGAGAGAAGAAAACAAACAGTCATGTGTGTCCTCTTCAGATTCACATTCTGGTCTGCTTTCATTTTTCATTGTTTTCATTCAGCCCTTAATAAGTGCTACACGATCAAGTGAAAGCAATCTTCAAAGAGTAAACACCACTGTCCATTAAAAGCCTCGGGCAACGTAGGGTGGTGTCCAAGTTGTTTTACTGACACTAATTTAGTTGAAAACATCTTTCTGTCCAGCCGAGTAGAAGACATCTGCAAAGAGTTAGCCTGTTGTCCTCTGACTGCAAAGTGTGCGTAGCTTCTTGAAAGTTGTAGACATTCTTTCACTCCTAAATATTTGAACAGCTAACTGAGTCACTCCTCCATAAATATCCCTCATGAGTTGGAGGGTGGTGGATGAAACAAAAAAAAAAAAACTGTGGGTGTGGATCAGTGTGTCTTCCATTTTTAGAGAAACAGATAGAGTTCTGTGTTTGCAAGGTCCACAAGATAGATAATGATCCACAGCTGAATGAACTGTAAGGATGTTTGCATGTAACCTCACTGCAGCTAATTCTGAACAAGTAATTCAGAGTGTGTTAAGACGATCTTACACAAATGGTAATTTCCCTTCCTGTTTTTAATCCACTTATCAAACTTGAGTCCATTTCTCAGACATCAGTTTTACTGGTTATCAACCAAGATCTGAAATCACCATAAGATTGCTTCAAAGGTAAATGGAGTACATTTATATAGCACTTTCTTGACCTAAGCTAGGTCCCAAAGTGCTTTACAAGGCAACTCATTCACCCATTCACACACACTCACACACCAATGGCTACCGAGCTGCCATGCAAGTCACTAGCCACCATTGGGAGCAACTTAGGGTTCAGTGTCTTGCCCAAGGACACTTCGACATGTGGACAGGAGGACCTGGGGATCGAACCCACAATCTTACAATTCGAAGGTGACCCACTCTACCAGCTGAGCCACAGCCGCCCGTCTGATTCCCCTCCAGGTTTCAGG
>OOFC01048020.1:5312-28719 GCA_900323345.1 Pseudochromis fuscus
GAGTACTACAATTCGGCTTTGGTCCTGTGTCTCTGCGACGTTCCTGTGGGTCGCAGCGGGCGCCATTGTGAGCCTAGGTGGCGCTACAGAGTCCATTTTTGCACCGAGGGGTTTGGTTTTTCCATTTTATCAAATTTTTCACAAGTCCTTATGTCCCTGTCAGATTTGGTGAGTTTTTGAGCATGTTTCGGGGGTCAAATTAAAGTTCAAAGAGACGTAAGAAGAAGAAAAAGAAGAAGAAGAAAGAAACACTATAGATACAATAGGGCCCTTGCCCCTGGTCAGGGCTTGGGCCCTAAATAGGGCCCTGATTCAAGTAATTAAAAATCCCTGAAGTCCTTTTGGTCAGCACTGTATGGAAGCCTGTTTCCGCCAGTGAAAAAAATATAAAAAAGAAGAAGGAAGTCATAATTATGAGATAAAAAGTCATAATTGTGAGATAAAAAAGTCATAATGATGAGATAAAAAAGTCATAATTACGAGATAAAAAGTCATAATTATGAGATAAAAATTCAGAATTCAAATTCATTTTCAAAGCAGCAGTTGTTTGTGTGAGTTCCTGGATAGTTTGACACAGCAATGGACTGCCAGTACATTGAGGACGACTTCAAACGCTTTACAACAGCTGAAATACTTCATTTACTTGCTGATTTGCATGCATGCAGCAGCAGGCTTCACATTTCAAACACGGGATAGCGTCATCTATGTAGCTCAACCAGCGAAGCGTTCACGGACTCTATTCTCTGGTGGTACAACTGAGGTGCATGCACATTTTCTTTTTCATAATTATGACTTTTTATCTACTAATTATGACCTTTTTTTAATCTCATAATTATGACTTTTTTATCTGATAATTATGACTTTTTATCTCTTTTTTTTCACTGGCGGAAACGGGCTTCCATCCTCTGGTCACGAGAGGACACACTATCTGCTTTTTTTATTGGTAGTGTGGCTGTAGGGTGATATGAGGCCACTATCACTGACACAACAGTACTGGGATTTTTAGCAGTGTTACAAATGAGGGAAACAAAATACAAACTTTTGCGTGTTTTTTCTCCACTACTGTTACGTGGATATAAAGTGAAGGTAGGTAGTACTAATTCTATAGTCAGGTGCCATTATATCACTGCAGAAGAAAAGGGCACAATGAGATGACATAATTAAATAAGTGCTCTTGATACATGATTGTGTTTCATCATTGTTCCCCATCTAATCGGACATTTAAGTTTCTTGTATTAAGTTTGAGTTGCTGTTTAATCATTGGTCAACTCATGCTTTTCCATTTCTTGTCATTTTAACTTGCTAAACCTGTTTCCACTTCCCTTAGACACATTTACATTTTATCTAGACACCAAGTTGTTTACATATCCCAAGATTACATTTTTCAAGATTTCTTTTTCATTTTTGCATTTCCATTTAGGAGATTTTTTTGTGCAAATACAGAATTAACCAATAGGGAAAACATTTTAAAAGGATTTAAAGGTTAGATTTTGGAATTTAGCCATTGCCATTTTTTCTGTGTTTTAGCCATGTGACCCTGTTTTGGGTAAGTTGGAGGAGCTGGGGAGGAGTGAGTGGGTGGATCTGACCCCGGCTAGCCTCCTGTGAACTGTCACTCAAAGCAGCCACACCTTTTATTAGGTCTAACTTTAACCTTAAAACAATTTAACAGGAGTTACACATGTATTTTAATGCGTACATACTGTAGTGATTCACCGTTAGTACAGATAGTACAGAGACGACAATGTAAGTCTGGAGAATTTGCATTTGGAGTATGCCCTCTTTATCAAGCCGGAAGTGACCGCATTTGTACAAGAGGGAGGAGCTAGGGAGGAGCAAGGGGGTAAATCTCACTGCAGCTACAATCCCGTGACTCCACCCACCTGTTGCTCAAAGTTGCCATATCCCTAATTTTGCATTGATTAACACTACAATTTAAACACCCCCATACATAGTCTAACACGTACGTACTGTTCCAATTCACCACACAAAGACTGCACTGTACTCTCCAGTAATTATGCCCTATGTTGCAGTCTATAATTTAGGCTTTCCCCTTTTTTGGTAATCTTGTAGTCATTAAATAATTATTGTTCCAAAATTGAAGTAGCCTATTGATATATTTGTGCTTTTCTCATTTCATGTAAAGCTGTCTCCTTGTAGCAGTCAAGCTCCAAGAAACCAGGATCCCATGCTTCCCACAGTGCATCTGAATAATGTCTGGTTAACAATCACTACTTACTGACTTTGTATTAGTTTTAGTATCTCAGTTGAAATTCCCTCACATAATACACTATAGATATAAACTGAAAGACTATTTCCAGTGTCTGTCTACAATATTGTGCATGCAGCATTTCTCTGTGCACAGTTAACTGCTCCTCCACAGGTCAGGTGGCATTTTGCATTTAATTTGGCTTGTGTGAATTATTTATGCTTCGGTTTTTGCAGTCTAAACTGCAAAACATATGTGGCAGGAAATTAGTTTATTTTTTACTTTTTATTTTATGGGGGAGGATCGTCAGACTCACCCTTGTAAACGGTCCACCCCCACAAACCAGTGACTCACCCCTCCACTCACGGAGATTCATGATAACATACAGTAGGGTACAGTAGGTATATTGTTTGTCTGTGTAGGTGTGCATTTTTCATTGACACCAAGTGTGTGGAAGTCCATCATTCACAGGTCGAACTGTATGTCAGTGTGGAACCAAGACATAGGCATCCACACCCACCCACGCACGCACGCACACACACACACACACGCCAGTATCTTGGCAACAGCAGTGGTCAGGTCATTGGCAGGGGTGCCAGACGGCTGCAGGGACAGACAAGTCAATAACACACATACACACACTTGGCTTACTTTATACTGGGGTCACACATACAACATGTGCATATGTATGTGAATAGGATGTGGGTGAGGAAGGTTGCATGAGGATAAAGACATAAAGATGGTATATATAGTCAAATATATGGAGAGTCATAAGGTCCTAAAGCCAAATGAAAACAGAGCAAATCAAAATCTCTATTATAGTCTCACATTTTCCATTTATCTACTTAAATATCATAGGGGCAGCAGTGGCTCATACCTTGCCCTGTATGAATGTTGAGTGAATGTTTTGTTGTTGGTTGGAGGGGCTTACCAGCACAGGTATGACTGGGTGTGAATGAATAATGGTGTCTATAAAACACTTTGAGTGCCTTGAAAAGTGCTGTATAAATCCAACCATTATTATTTGTTTATTGAAGGAGCTGGTAGCCAGTACAAGTACTTTGGAAATAATTGTTCCCTGGTCATGGGTGCTTTAAAAGTCAACATTTCAATCTGCTTTTTGTGCTAAAGGAATAAACAGGGGGTCATCAAATTCAGCCTCTGCCTTGGCCTCAGTTCTTGGAAATGCATCCAATGGTTAAGGCAAAAGCTAAAAATGGCAACCTCATGGTGGCACTTGTGTACCCAGACTCTCCTTTCTCTCCCTTTTCATCAGCCTCCTTTTTTATTAGCCCTGACAACCAGTATTTTCCTCAATTTGCTGCAAGAAAGACCATTAAGGAGGGACGTAAGAACAGATAAGACAAACTTTGAGGCCATGACCTTTTTAACCCCAGCTTATAGAGGTGTAAAACACACACACACACACACACACACACACACACACACACAGATATCAGTGGCACCAAGGGATGATAACCCAACCAAAACCATAAATACCACTCTGAACTCTGTTACATTGGGACAGAAACTTTATTGTAGTTATTTGGAGGATGTTAATAATGTTGAACTGTTTTGTCATTAGAACAATTGTTCACAGGAAAAGGTTTAATAAAGAAGAATCCATGTCCTATGTTTCTATGACATAAAATGCCAAAGTTGTGTGATTGAAGGAAAATTTTAATTTTGAACATGGACCAACATTTCCCCCTACTGACCTGATAGGAATGTTTTTTTCTGTGAAGTTGCCAAATTAAGGAGCAAAAATGCTTTATTCTAATCACAAAGTGCTAAAGGTGTAATTCTGTTCTCCTGTTGCATTGATACACCTTAGGAAAATATCTTTCAAATATTAGTTATTAAGTAGAAAAGGTTAGCAAGTCTTAAAAGTCTTGGATGTATTTTTAACAATACTAGTCGTTCTGCTTATCAATTGCTGAAGAGGTGTTGCTATTTTGAAGGCTACAACTATATTTACATGATGGAATCAGTGAAATAATACAATGTGAACCTCATCATAATTTCATCAGCTCTAAGAAAGCCTCTCCCTCCTTATAAAATGGGACTTCTCATATTTGTGGCACCAAAGATCGTGTTCACGCCTTAGATCACCCTGATTTGCATAGCCAGGACAAAAAGGTGACGCAACATTTTGTCTATGCTGTTAGTCGCCTCCTGCTGGTTTAAGCTACGTACCACTTATGCTTATCTTTGCATGCTGGCACACCTCGTTTCGCCTTGTTTTTCCTTCATTTCAAACTTCAAGTTCTCTTTGAGACTTCTACGCCTCAAATATCAAGTTCTTCTTTGATTGCATACATTTTCATTAGTACAGATGAATTACTTTTGCTGTAATGAATCTTATTTTTGGACAATTTAGACTTTCATAAATTGAGAAACATCAGTTTGAGCTTCAAGCCAAACAAACTCCAGGCACATGGTGTCTGCCACATCTGATGAGTGGCAAAACAGATCGAGCACCAACCCAACCAGTAATCTACTGACTGAGCGGATCCAGATTCCTCTGGGACCGACCGCCTGGGAGAGTTTGGACTCGACGTCACACATCGAACATGATGCACTAGTAGACTGTCTGTCTGTTCACTTTGATAAACTGATGCCATCTCAATTATCTTTTCCAAATTGCACAAAGTAAGTTTTTCCATTCTTAATTTTTCTTCTACCAGCGGTCATTAGTTTACACAACTCATCCATCCAAATTTCTAATTCCTTCTCTCATTCATTTAGATTAGTAGGTTTGCATAACATTTTACTTACTATATTTTCTGGACTATTGAGCGCACCTGTCTATAAGCCACTCCTGTCTATAAGTCGCTATTGAATTTATTCAAACAGTTTCATGTGGTCCGCTCTGACCAGGTCTGATGTGATGAGGCTAAATGTATCGGCGGCACGGAGCTTGTTAGCTTGTAAAAAGCCAACAAGTTTCGTGCTGCCGATACATGAGCCACACTGGTGTTTAAGCCACAGGGTTCAAAGCGTCAGAAAAAAGTAGCGGCTTATAGTCCAGAAAATACGGTAGTTTGTTTCTTTGCATATTTATCCACTTATATTCTATTCACTTCATTAGTTAGGTTTCACTACTATATCATAAACTCTACAGTTGTCTGGTTTATTTGTTTGCCTGAAACAAAACAGTTAATGGTCTGAGAACCGATCCTTTGAATTGATGATTACTTCTGATATATGTATATATCAGCTCCAGGGTGAGTCTCTGGTGGTGCCCTTAACGTGACAATTTTAACAGCTATAAGTGTTTGTTGTGTTGTTTAAGTGTTGTTCGGCTACATTATTGACCAGTAGATGGCAAAGAGACAAGAAGGGAAATGGCAAGGGAAAAAACCTGTAGCCTAATAGTCTGTCTTATATTAATGTGACTTGGCATGTTCACAATACTTCACTCAAATACATGTATCATTATATTATTTGATATTTTGATTAAGATCAAGGATGATCCTTCTATAGTAAACACTCACAATATCTTACAAAATAACTAGTAGCACTTCGAATTAATGCAATATAAAACTAATAACTGAATGTTGTGTTACAGCGTGGTGGGTGTGGTAATACTTACAACCGGATTTTTTGGGTCAATTTTTAAGACTTCAATAAAGGATGCATGTGCTTCAGCATAGTTGTTCTGACTGAGGTAGACAAAGGCCCTGGAAAAACACATACATGCACATATAAGTAACCTTCAAACAGCTCTGTGCTGTGCTTCAGTCATAGTGGTAGCAATAGAAAACATCACATACACATAGCAAACATATATTAAAACATAACAGGAGGACAGTGTGTGTGAAAACCACCAGCATCTGAGAGCTCTAGTGGCCAAATGTTTACAGCACATGCTATATGCTAACAGGTTCTATCCATGATTGTGAGAGGGGGAAAAGTCTAAACACAACATGACTCTTCATTCCACCACATTTTGGAACCTGGCTGCGAGGATTTGCTCCTGTTCAGTATAACAACCTTTCAGCAAGGTTGGCCGCTTATGTTTGATGATAAAGTCCGGCTTATCATTCCACTTCTTCCCAAAGGCGCTGAATGGGACGGAGATCAGGACTACTGAACTTTTTGATACCAAACTGGGACATCATTGATATCACGTATTTATTTTTAAGCATGCAAATTGTTATCGTGTTTAAGTGGGCAAAAAAAGGCCAAAGCTGGAACAGCACTATTCTCTAAAATCTTGTTTGCTACAGCTTTAAGGATTTACTAGATTTCAGAACTAAGGGACCAAAATCAAACCAGGAAAAACAACCCTTATCTAAAGTAAGCTAATAGGGGTTTGCACATATATTTTGGTTATATGGTTTATTTTACTAACAAACTACAAATTACAGTTTGTGCTTTGGATCGTATTAGTATGGATAGAACAATCATTGAGGGTCTAGAGTCTGACTGATCAGTCTGGAGATATTGGACTTTCACAAATGTACTGCTTCTTTTCCAGTATTTGGAAAAGAAATGAAATGAAAAGTTTTTTTTAAGAACGTGTAATGCAAAAAAATCCTACGGATGATGAGTTGTTGCAACAGCAATCCTGCCCTATGACTGGGTATGAATGAATAATGGTCTCTGTACAGCACTTTGAGTGCCTTGAAAAGCACTGTATGAATCTAAGAATTATTATTATTCTCATTAAAACAATTTTATGACTATACTACCACTGTACCTTTACACTTTTACTCCACTGTGTAGTGTACTTTCTACTCTACCACATTTATCTTAAAACAGCTACAATTAAATATATTTCAAATGTCAAATAAATGACCAGTTAAAATAAAAAAATGTCCATCCTAAAGAAAATGCCTTTTCCTCTAAAAAACTCCCCAAAAAACAAAAAACCAAGGCTGAAAAGTGACAATGAGTACAGTAAGGGGTGGGACTACTTTTCCCAAACATGGTGATGTAGATGTATGCAATGTGCAATAATGATAAATTTTACTTATTTGTTCAAAAAACCGGACTTCTGAGTACATAGTGTAGATAGAAAAAGTCCAATGTCATTCTGTCAGTAAGCATCAGTGAATTGTTTCCCTCTAAAGCTGATATCAGCCTCAAAATTCCAATATTGACTGGCCTCTGCTGGACACACTAATTGAAATACAAACTGCAAACCAAGATTTGTATTTTAGAAAAACTGAACAGCTGAAGATTTGTTAATATTTTGAAGTTGAACAACATGACATATATGTGGTCAGTTACTTCAATTAGGTATAACATTTTGTTTCATGTAATCTATCCACAATAATCTAAAAATTAGACTACAGTGATCCCGCCTCCATCAGGTACGAGAACCCCCACAAAACTAAAAACCATACGTTCATATGGTTATTTGTATGTATTTTAAGCCCTTTTAAATCATCCCACACTCTTAAATATATATATTATATATATTTATATATAAGATCAATTGAAATTATGTATGGAAACACTGTTTATATACTCTGCACATTATTGTCCCTTGTAAAGGGCGGCTGTGGCTCAGGTAGTAGAGTGGGTCACCTGTGAATCATAAGGTCATAGGTTCAATCCCCAGCTCCTGTCCACATGTTGAAGTGTCCTTGGCTAGTGCCTTGCATGGCAGCTCGGTGGCCATTGGTGTATGAGTTTGTGTGTGTGAATGGGTAACCTAGTTAATGTCAAGAAAGCGCTATATAAATGTACATTTACCATTTGTAGAAAATCATCTGGGCTGCTGCTTACCATGGTCTGAGCCAATCAGCACCTCTTACCTATTCGCCATGTGTGGTGTAAATGTGTTAGTTACAGGACTACAGATATGAACGGTGACAGAGCGTAATGTCAGGTGGTAGTGTTCTGGTTCATAAAAAACAATGGAAGTTACAATTGAACTCATGTAGTTTTTCAATAACACGACACCGTGTATGAAACCAACTGAAGAAGCATATACAAGAAATAAAAAAAAAACATTGTCCGCAGGACTCTGAGAAACAGCAAAAAATCTATGATATGTATTTAGATATGCTTGCATATAAAATCTGCGATAGAGTGAAGCCGCCAAATAAGTTGAAGCCCAATACAGTGCAAGAGTACATAAAGCTCTTACTATTTATTGTTCGTATTTGTAGCATTTTCTACAAAAAGTACAAATAAAAATCAACGCTTTATGTAACTGACATGGCTGCATGAGGATATCAATCCCCTGCCTTTTTAAAGTGAGCATCCACACACTGAATGTGAGCAACACAGGTTGCCACCTGACGCTACCTCTTCCTCAATGTCACCTCAGGCCTGAGCTGCAGAGTGTGTGACCTCCTGTTCTAAATCACACACCAGGAGGAAGCAGGAACCTGTGAAATAGCCCTGAGGAAAGCACCTATGTTCTCTGTGCAAAAATGTTTCTGAACAGCATAAAGTTAACACGCCATACAGAGGTGCTAAATGCATGACACACACGCGTACCTGTTCATTAGCACGCATGTGGTGTGACTGAGCTGACTCCCTTTCATCTGGCAGGCTTTCTCCACATCCTGGAAGTATCTCTCTGCTGTTTTAACGTCTCCGATCTGGCAGAGAACAAAGCAGCAGCAACACATTAAGTCAGTGTGGATAATAAGGTGAGTGTATACTGTGGAATAGGGCAAGAACAAATGCATGAGATTACATTTCATGTAGCAGTAGAGTAAAGATGACAATTATATTGCTGATAAAAATACAAGAAATTTTGACACAATATATTAGTAACAATAGTTTTTGGACCTCTAAAGGTGAAAGTGTTATCAATTTAGTGAATATTCATTGTAAAATGACAGCTGGAGCACTTCTAGGTTTCGATGAACACAAAGTTCTTCTGTTGGAATCATCATTAGAAAAAGATTTCCCACTACGCCTGAAAAAGCTGCTTCTTTCATAAAAATGAAGGAACAAGTCTGTGTAGATAAAAAATTGAAAATTAAATGTGATTTCTCTCCAGAAAACATCAAATCACTGATGAGTTTGCTCCCAATACGATGAACAAAGTGTTCTGTCACACCAAATGAAACTTATAGGTATTATTTATTGTATTTATTATCATCTCCCAAGCTGCAACTAACACTAATAATGAATGGATTACTATAAACCTATAGGAATGAGGAATTAATCCAGAAATGTTTCTATATTAAGGACCACTAAGCATACTGTTTAAAAACAACTTTGAAATAAAAATTCAAAGTGAGGGAAAATGCATCTAGAACAAGATGCATCTCCTCTTTCTTTGCTGTGACTTTGTTGACAGATTGACCAGCTGAGCACGAGACTTCTGTGATCTCTGTACTCAATAAAGAAATAGTCAACTCGCATACCATAAACTAGTATCAGCATGGTTAAGAAGTCAGACTTAAAATAGCCAAGTGTGCTTTTCTTCCAGGGAATCTTCCCTTCTTCAAGGGAATTATCACTATTATCTATCGATAACTCTTTTTTTTGAGACTTAAATGGGATTTGAATCTCAAATAATGTCTCTATGTTTATTTGGTTGAAAAGAACAAATAAGGACCAGCCCCCAAGTACAGGCTGTGCAAATAACAGAGTTGAATTAATTAAATATATAGTGGGGCTACAAATGTTTCACAATAAAAGCCTGGAAAAGAAATGAAGGATTTTTGTTCAATGAGGTATTTTAATTTGAAACTGCTATACCTAATACTTGAACAATAAGATGGCTCCTGTTTAAAGACCCAAGATGAAGTTTTATACTAAAATATGACAAATTCTAGTTATCAGACAGAGGAAATTACAAAATAAAAGCCTGCTTCTAATGTAAAGATGGGTTACACAGATAGAGACTTGTTACTTTTTTACTGCAGACGTAAATAAAGGCCCCCACTTACTATTTGAGAAAAAACATTGTGCGAAATAAGGAGATAAAGTCAGGTGGCAATTAGCCTAGCTTAGCAAAAAGCAGGAAGTAGGGAGAAACAGTTAGCCTTGAATGGTAGGTGTGTGCTATCTATCAATATTATTTCCTGTTATACTAAGATCTTTAGAGGTCAAACTCTATGTATAGCCTGTGTGAAGGATAGAAGCAGGTTGTAGGTTGTTCATGTAAGTTTCTGTGTCCAGGACAAGTTTACCATTTTAGGAAAAAGTGAGACTTGTTTGATGTACATGTCTATCTTTGGGAGAAAGGTCACTCTGAGTGTTTCAGGTATGCAGAGCAAAGAGTATAACAGGTCAAAGGAACTGTCCCTAACTTTGTCAGACTTGGACAGCATGTGGGGCATCTCTGAATCAGATCTGCTATTAAATATATAAAAAAACAAGACAACTGAATTTTCATTTCTTACAACCTTCACCAAGGGAAATTCCCATTCATACTTAAACTATATATCTGTCTGTCTGTCTGTCTACGTGCAGGACCTGCAAGAAGATGCGTCCTATCCCACTGAGCAGCTGCACTCTCTGCTGGGGCTCATACTGGATGATGGAATGATAGGTTTCCACAGCCAGAACATAGTCCTGAGGACAGACAGAGAAGAGCACATATTAAAGACAGAAAAAATTGGTAAATAAAAACAGTGGAGAATGGAGGGCAATCAAAGACAAAACAAGTTACAAGTGAGTGAGGTAAAGTGAGGTAAACAGTAGGTGGTGAAGACAGGTGGAGGGCAAGCCGGGTGGAGGAAAAAAAAGGTTTAGGTATGAGAGAGAGAGAGCATTAATCAAACATATGGAGTATTAGCGGGGCGATGTGACCCTCCTCCCACCTCTCCACACTGTGCCGCTACACATCGCTCACATGGTGACTGGAATGCTGAGTGGGGCGACAGAGAGAGGTCAGAAAGGTGTGTGTGTGAGTCTGTGTGTGCAGAGTGTGTGTGTGTACTGGGCTGGAAACAAGGTACAGAAATTGTGGACTGTACAGGTGCATTTAGAGTGGATCAGAGAGTCCTTATACCTTATGACAGAATTTAGCGTAAAATCTACCTATATAATGTCGGGTGGATTCTTTCGGTTCCTCCCGTATCACTAAGGGCTGCTCAAGGGGTTGTTGGATTTTTCTTTTATAGGATTAATATATTGATACAATAAAGCTGAACTGAAAACAACGATCAAATGGTGAAGTGCACATACAAAATGACATTGTTCATTATTCTTTACTCATTACTATAAGTATGGATCATGTATTCTGGAGTCTGACTTTACACTACTGTATACCTTCATTATCACAAACAAAAAAAAAGTTACTATGCACCACAACTTTTGTGTCTAATTAAAGGCATTTTGTATACATTAAGTAACTGTATGTCAGCTTTAAGTGCTTTTTAAGTTTAATCCCTGAAAGGATAAGTCTGGTAATATTCCATATTGTTCTTACAGTAGACAAATCACCTTATGAACAATGAATGTATCCTGCAAGTAAGTGTTTGTGTGTATATCTCGGTATCTATGATTTTAAGTAATAGGGAAATAACATCAAAATACTCACTACTATGGACCTTTAAATGTAAACTGATTTTAGTGTAGCAATTTATGATCTTGTTAAGAAAAGTGTCATGTAAAAAAAATAATAATAATGTGACATTTTTGCATAATAAAAGTGAAAATATTTAATCTGAAATTCAGCTAAAGCCATTGTGACAGCGTATTGTCAGACGTGACCAGTAGATGGCACTGTGTCTCTCTCCACAGCCCTGATCTGAACCCACACCCCACTGCCTCTCTCTCACTCTCTCACATTCATTCGGTCTCTCTCACTGACCAAGAATCCAATTAGTGGTCAGTCTGGGGGGATTTCACTGTGAATCCTCCACCAGCCTGGCATCAGAGATCTCTGAGACACACACAGACACACACACACATCTAGGCAGACACGCATACAGGGACACATTCACACCAACACACAGACATAAACACGGTCTAACACACAGACACACACGCTGTCTAACACACAGAAACACACACAGACACAGATACACACACCTACCTTCATCAGCAGCAGGCAGTTGGCCATGGAATACATGACCCGGCTGAGACGAGACCTCCACAGCTTTAGGGACGCTGCAAACAGAAAGTGGAGACAGAAAGGGAATAGGGAGGTTTTATTTCTTTGAAGGTAACTTCCTGTTTTCAGTCTACGTGCAATATTTTTGGGCATCCCTATAACATCGTCCTTTCTCTCCCCTACTCTTCCCTTCTTCATCCCTCTCATTACACCCCTCCTCCCCCTCTACACTAGGGTTTATTTTAAGGTGAGGTGGTGAGGAAGACACTGCGGCACACTGTGCTTTCCTCTTTCTCTCAGACGGTGCACCATGTAGAAGAGCCTGTGTGCACTGCCTATTACTATTCATGGCTGCACACGTGTGTCTCAGTGAGTGTGTGTGCTGGGGTAGAAGAGCTAATCACTCAGTAGGGGTCTGATGTGTGAAGGCAAGGCCCTGCGTTATTGACTTGACTGTCGACTGGCTGTGTGGGTAGGGAGAGAGGAGAGACAGAGGACACAGCCATTACACTGCATCTACAAATGGAGGGGGGGCTGGCAGAATCAGAACACCCCCACACATACGTTCAAACATGTGTCATCCTGCTAATTTTCCCCAATTATGAACAAGCATATACTGATGAACAACTAGGGACGGCAGTGGTGCAGTGGTACAGCAGCTGTCTACCAATCTAAGGGTCTGTGGTTCGATTCCTGCTCCTCCCAGTTGCTGGCGGTGTGCCCTTGGGCAAGACACTTTACCCACCTTTGCCTCGTACGAATGTTGAATGAATGGTGTGGTGGTGGTCGGAGGGGCCATACGTGCAGACTGGCAGCCACGCCTCCGTTAGTCTGCCCCAGGGCAGCTGTGGCTATCATAGCTCACTACCACCGGTATGACTGGATATGAATGAATAATAGTCTCTGTAAAGCGCTGTATAAATCCAATCATTATTATTATTATTATTATTATTATTATTATAATAACTGTTGGAAAAGTTGCTGTAAGTCAGAAGAGAAGACAAGAGAAGAACATATCAAATCTATTTCCATCTGGTTGTGTGGAGGTCTGTCTACCTAAACCTGGTGAATTTCAGATGCGGGTGCCTGCCCATTTCCCCAGCACGCTCGTGCAGATGTGAGTGGATTGGGTTGGATTGATCTGTATTGATCTGCTTCGCGTGAAGGGCTGGAGAGACCATTTGATATTCAGCACGAGTACCGAAGCAGTGAGGTGCTAAACACTTTTAGAGCACCGCAATGGTGTGTTCAGACTCTGTGTGTGTATGTGTGTCTGATGTATGCTGCAGTCCTGCACCAGGTGTGCCTCTGCCACAGTACTTGTGTGTGTGTGTGTGTGTGTGTGTGTGTGTGTGTGTGTTGCCCATTGGGGCCCATGACCTCACTCTTCCTCCCACAGTGTGATGGAGTCTGGGACTGCGGCCAGGTTTGTAGCTAAATGTCTGTTTGCGTGGGCCTGTGTGTGTGTGAATGTGTGTGCTTACCTTGCCTGTTGTCCTGTGTTAGGGTGATCATACTGCCATCCTCAGCCAAACCTTTCTCTAAGTTCTCCAGAATCTGTTAAGAGAGAAAGGCGGGGTTCAAACTTCAGAGGGGTAAAGTTGGTTCACTGCCAGCACTCACGGCTTTCTCTGTGTATTAAAATCTGCATATTCAATAACTCTAAAATCCGACCATATTTGGCTGTTTACACAGGTGGAATTTGTATGGCTAATGTGCTTTTCTGCGGGTGTGGGTGTAGTTTTATTGTGCAAATACTACAGAGTATGCATATCTTTATGTTCATCCAGAGGGTATGTTAGGGTGTGCGAGTGTGTGTGTGTGTGTGTGTGTGTACTAACAGCAAGGCAGACGGTTTTGAGATTGTGCAGGCGGTCCAGAGCCTCCTGGGGCTTGGCCAGGTACTGGGGAAGCTCGGCATGCAGCAGCCGCATGGAGAATGGCACCATGGAGCCTGGACGGGAGGGAGGGAGGAAGAAGAACACAGGAGGTGGAAAAAGAAAATGTGTGAGGGAAAGGGGAAAATAAGAAACAGGGTGGGTTGAGGACATAGCAGGAAGGAGAGAGAAAAAAAAGCAAGGGAAGGCAGAGAGAGACAGAAAGACACAGAGCGCAAGATGAGACTATAAACCCATCCACCCACACACAGACTGCACACAGCCCTGGAGGCAGGAACCTACAGATGGCATTGAGCTACGTATGGCTGCTTATTAAACCCTCTCATCTCTCTCTCTCTCTCTGTGCTGCACAGCCCCATCACTCATCTCTCCACCTCATCCCTCTGTCTCTCCCTGCCTCTACATCATTCACACTGTCTCTCACACACACACACACACACACACATCCCTGAGGAAGAGCCTATATTCAGGTGAGTCCCTAGGCTTTGATCAGGGTCTCTTTGATATTGTCATCAGATCTGAAGCTCAGCTAGCTGGTCCATCTTTGACTGCTGCTTCTTCCTGTCTGTGTATCTCAAATTCTATCTTTCTTGTACATTGCTTTCTATCTAACCCATCTACACTACATGAGACACTCTCTTCTCCCTGCCCCCCCACTCCCCAATACACATCGCAGTGCCTGCATCACCATTCCTTGTGTTAGATGGCATTTAGCTTCATGCTGAGTGGACCACACTGATTTGATTCATCATTCTGTCTCTGCAGGGTGTTGTAATTTTCATCAGATTAAAATTAAGACTCACTTTCATCAATACTAGTGTGTCAGAATTAAGTTTTAGATTGACTTTGTAAAACCATATCATTGTAAAAACCGTCCAAAGACTACATTTACAGGTGCCCCTTGAAATTGTTGACTATTAGTCAGCTAATGGAGGAATATCTTAATGATTGGCTGACCATTTTATTTTGAGAGTTTTTGTTTTATATGAAGCTAAAGCAACTGATTTGATTAAACATTGATTTTTTTTTTTTAGTTCAAGTTCAGGGCACTTTGCTAATGCTAATTTGCATCTTCTTTCAAGTCAAGTAAGAGACATATTTTACAAATATTTATCAAACTGTGCTAACTTTTTGTTTTTTGTTTTTTTTACTGGAAGTTACCATGTTAACCGTCAGAACACTAACTAGCTTGGGAGGAAAATGTCACTGGCTAGTACTAGATGACTAGATGGCTAGTGATCAGGTCAGCTAAATACCTAATTAGCTACAGTGTGGAAAAGATTTAAAAATTAAAATCATAGTTTCAAAATGTTCTACACATTATGAAGGTAAATAGAACTGCCAGTATCAGTAGCTTACAATTTCTTTCATTCATTCATTAATTCATTCATCTTTTGTACCCGCTTATCCAAATTGTGTTGTGGGGTTCCACTGGAGAATATCCTGACTGGTAACAGGTGTGAGGTCGGGTGTGCCCTGGACCGGTCACCAGCCAAACAGCCATCCACACTCACACCTATGGTCAATTTACACTCATCAATTCACCTAACCCGCATGTCTTTGGACTGTGGGAGGAAACAGGAGTGCCTGGAGAGAACCCACACATGCACAGGGAGAATATGCAAACTCCACACAGAAAATCCTGAGCCGAGATTCAAACACAAAAGTGCTAACTGCTGCACGTAGCTTACAATTTAATTAATAACTCTGAAAAGGGTGTAAGTTTTACTATACTTTAATAACAAATACTAAAATAAACTGTTTTAGCCTTTTTTCCTTCCAAAGTTAGCACATTAAATAACAGTAATCTAACTACCTTGGTGGAAAAATGTGGGTAGCTAATGTTTGAATGCTCCTGGCAAGCTAACTGGGCAGCTTGTTAAGCTAACACTCTGGCATGAAATTTAATTTAGACCACAATGAACAGAAATAAAATTGATAGAATTTGTAGCTAGCAATTCAATTAGCCTATAACTAAATATACTTAATACATGTATAAAATGTGAAAAGTTAGTGACAAAATAAAACATTTCTTTTGTGTCCTGTTTAGCCGGTGGCTATATAAAGACTTGGTTAACTGCGTATATATTTGCTGAGCCAATTTCTGCTTTGACCAAGTCCTAACTCTATTCATTGAATCACTGGTGGCAGTCACTCCTCCTGAACCACAACAATGCAACAGTAACATGTAGGAGAGAAGAAGACTGCGAGCTGTTAACCTTGGATAATGCAATTTTCAATTGTTTAATGAGTAAGTACATGTATTAACATACTTAAAGCATATACAAAATGTATGTGTTTTGGTGAGAAACATATGTAGACAGAATTTTATTTACAGGCAATCTCTTTGTGTAGTATTTTAACCCTTAACACACTATGATCAAAAATATTCGGTTGGGACTCTCATTTACATCAGTGCTAACACCGAGAATGTTCGTTTTTGGATAACTTTCAGTTTCATTTGTGCAATAGACTTGACACAGTTTGTTTCAACTTGGTTTATTCCGTAAGTGATTCCATAGGCCTGGGACCCTGCACTGTATAAAATACATTCAGCAGGCCGGGACTGCGCACTGCATCAAATAAATTCATTGTGTTAAGGGTTAAACTCTGTAGATTCAATAAGAAATATTTAAATAACCTCAGGCAGTACATGCCTGCAGGTTCTAATATTTCTGAGTCCAAATTGGACTCAACTTTTCATTTGGAAAACAAATTAATAACAGACAAACATTGATTCTTTTTCAAGCGCTCAGTCGATCTTAATTCTTGGGAGAGCAATACAAGGGGCAGCCGTCTCTTAAGGCATTCAGAGAGTGTGATCATGGGTAATAGATAGTCAATGCAAGCGTTGGACTAGAGAAATGTTCGACTTGTGATGCCAGGCTACACAACTCATGCCAGTTTGTCTGTGAGCACCTAGTAGGGCACAAAGCGTTTAATATTGAGCAATGGAAAGTCAATCGGTGCTCTCTTTAGAAGGCTGTGCAGTGTAGCTTCAAGTGTTGTGTTTTTTTTATGTATGAGTGTGTGTGTGGTGCGTGTGTGTTCAACTGTGTCTTTGCTACTGCCTTCACTGTGGTAGCCCGAGGGGCAAAGCAGATCCAAAGTAATGGGAATACATTAGAGAGCAATTCATGCAGTGTAAAAAGAGGAAAAACAAAACCAAAGAACTGCTGGAGACAAGTAGAGTTGTTGGAGCTTCTCGACGATACAGTCTGATATCAAGCTCCTGGCAGAAACTTTCCTTTGAATATTTAATAGGACAGTGGTGGTATTCTTGTGTATCCTAAAAAAAAACGTGGGCAAAATGCAAAATCCTTTCGGAGAGCAAGCTAATAACACATTCAAAACTCACAGATAAGAGTTTCAGAGCAGCTTTTCACCACTGTCATGAATACTACTATTAAACCTTTCTCCAGCAGAGTTTAGAGAGAACAGCTTTTGGACATATAAAATATGAAAAGAATATGAAGTGAGTATTTATGGTAATGTCTCTGATCTGTAATCAATACCAAAAGCACTCATTGAAAATAAATCTAAAGAACAGAAAATGGGTTTACACAAACAGATAGGGTGTTTGAGTGTGCATACCTCTCCTTCCAGGGTAAACAGTTGGGTAGAACTCATAGTAGAGATCTGGTTGATCCAGGTTGCCGAAGGGTTCAAACTCCAGCTCAGCATTTTGGAAAAGGTTCAGTTTGGTGAGCAGGCCTAGCCGCACAAACCAGAGCTGGAATATACACAAACAAACAAACAAACAAACCTCAGTTTGGATTAAACATTTATCAAACAATCTGAGTACAAAAGCAGAAAAAAAACTTTCATCTGGTCACAGCTGTACTGCACTCTACAGACTCTACATATGTGCACACACAAGACTTTAAGTGTCTCCTGACTCTCATACAGTCATCGATAAGATGTTCAAATTCTTAAAATTAAAGAACAACTGGTACCTATCTGATTAATATAAGAAAATTATAAAATTAATAAAATTACGTACTTTTTAAGCTCAAACTGAACAACAGGAAATGCCCAGTATTTTTATCCACTGTGATTTAACTGCTACGGTCTAAAGTTAATCATCAAATGTAAGCTACTAAACATTGAGACAGTTTTCCTTTCAGCCTAGGGGGAGTATGGCGGATGCTGTACTGTATGCTGTGCAGCGCTAATTCACATCTGGAGGGCACAGACTGTTCCAGGAGCATGTTGTGTAAATTCTCATGAGCTTTTGACAGTACACAGCCGTGTGCACTTGGACAGAAGCCCAGGCACATGTTCTATATCCTGAACTGACTGAGTTGAGGATGGATTGATTCCCCGTGAGCCAACATCACGGAAGGATCCAGAAGGTTGTGAGCAGCATGTGGAAACCCCCTGAAGACACCGCTCTCCTGACCCCTGTCTTCTCCCTGCAACACCACAACACTGTCTCCTGTCATTAACAGTGAGGGCTAGATTGTTAGACGTGATGTCCAGTGAAGTTTGTTTTGGTGGTAGTAGGTGAACTGTTTACAGACTGAATGCATAAATGACCATTTTTAGTCTCGAGGTTTTGCATTTTTTTTTTTTTTTTTAATTTAGGACACACTGGCTCTACAGGGCTACTGATGGCGATAACTGATTGAACTACACTACTAAAGCTGTGTTCACACCCAATGTTGAGCAATTTTTCCACAAGGTGCGATTACATAAGATGTGAGTGCAAAGACGTGAGTTGACACAAAATCAGGTCCACGCAAGGTAAAAAAGTTTTAACCTGAGCAGAAAATTAGCTTCTCTTGGTATTGTGAAAATCAATTAGCATTGGGATTCCCAGATGTCACCAAAGAGCAGAAATGGAGGACAAGCTTATTATTGCTGTCTGTGGCTGCCCAGAGCTTTATGACATGACTTCTACTCTGTATTGGGATAAAACCAAGACAAGGCGCCATTATTGCTATTTCTGAGACTTTCACAACAGGAAAAAGGCAGCAATATTCGCAATCTCAGTCATTGTTGATAGCAGAAGTGGCAGTTGTTTTGATTTACGGAAGGAGTCCTCCTATTGGCTGTTGAGGGTGAATATTGGTGCATGGGGAAATCTCCACTAGAAGGCAGCTCTGAGCCAAAACTTTCTACAGCTCCCAGAGCCAAAGTCAAGGACACATGGAAGTAGTTAGGCCATTAAAGTTGTATAATTCTAAATTGACAAACTTCTTTTGGTATGTAAAGGGAGCGTACATGGGTGAAATTATTGGAAATGTTTTCAAGTGAAAAGTGTTGGCCTAACAAACTCTCTCTCTGCCATGCATTGTACTTGCACTAGTTTTACAATAAATCATTCTTATGGAAATGTTATCATAATGACATAAAAAAATTAGGGCATGTTCTCTATACAAATAAACAATTACACAACTTTGCAGTGAATTGTTCCACATAGCACCATGTGGGCAAACAGCGGGTGCTAAGAGATAGACACAGCTGTAAAACAAAGAATTTTATTATGATGCACAATGCTTTGAGATGAAGAGAAAGTTGTGTGGACCTCGTGGTGATAGAACTGGCTTGGTTTGGAGAAGAAAATAAGTTTCACTTTATGAAGAAAACTACAAGGAATTTAAAATCTGAACTTAAAAATTGTAACGGGAAGTTTAAAACAAACTTTATATGGCATGAGATGGGGATGCGGCCAATTAATTTAAAGTTTCAAGCACTAGACACCACAGGGGTGACCTACTTAATGAGCTTATGCAGCCATCCATCTTCTGGATATAACATCACAAATACAAACGCAAAGATAGGCTGGCAACAACACTGTAAAAAACATGAAAAGACAAAAAATGCCATGCATGGTCCTCTCTTATTGTGGTGATTGTGGTGATTGTGGTGGTGGTTCTATCTAACTGACTATTTCATAACCATCATTGAGCATATTATTTTCAACTAGGTACATTTTTAACTGAAAGCAAAATGTATTTTATTTTCAGGTGCTACATAGGAATAATTATAATATTGTGTATTACAGGATATGGCTTGGCTTCAACCTTCTGTACCACCCACATAAACACAAAGATAGTCAGACTGGTGGGAAGGCAAAGCAATAGACAGATGAAGAGAAAGTCACTGGCATCCTACCTGCAGTGAGTCGGTGGTGTGGGAGGTTGGCTGGCCATCCTTTCCGTATCCCTGACCATGAGCTGTCAGCAGCCGGCCCGTCAGATCCACCGCAGCCCGCCAGTTCTTACTGCTCTGCAGGGGGAGAAGAGACACAACACTGGCCTGATTCACTGAGTCATGATCATCATACATTCAAGAGGAGTGTTCTCACAAGGGTGATTGGATCTAATTTTTTATAGGTTTGGTTATTACTTGTGATACCACTGTATTTAGCGAATTCTGGGAATGTGGTCCAGTCAGGGAAAAGTCTAGTCTGCAACCTGAGCTTCACAGACTAAGCTTGACTTTGGAAAACAATCTTACTTCATCGTCCACTTAATTTGGAAGCTTTTATCCACATTACACAAGCTTCAGCAGCAGCCCCGTCTTGGTCAGTTTAAGTGACCTGCATAATTCCCACCTGTATTGAGGCTGTGTACAGAAATGACTACAGTATGTTTACTATCCACCATTCATTTTAAGTGTGAATTGTATCAACTGCATATTGCCCTCAAACACTCTCATAATGTAACAACAAAAGTCTTCCTGCCAACAATGTCGCAATGCAATTTTGGGTTACAAACATAGATAAATCCTGGAAATGCTCTGATTAACAGAAAATGATGCAAGAACTGAGAACAACTGTCAAAAACCCTGAAGCAAATCAGTTAGGGGGCCTCATGCTGAGATTCCTGTCAACTAACTACAACCAGTTTGCAACCTGGGTGATGATCAAAAAGTAATATTTAGGGGATATACAGTACTAATACGTATGGCCTTGAGTACAAAAACCCGAAAAACTGAATTGCTCTTTTTTGTGACCTTACAATGAGCCCTTTATTCCGACATAGGGAGTGGCTCCTCTTTCATACAGGGGTCCATGTTTCTACAGTAGCCCAGAATGAACAAACCAAACCCTGGCTCTTGGGTAAGTGACAGCTTGATTTGAGTGGCACCTGAGCACGATTTGCCAAATGCCATGAAGAAGAAGAAGAAGAATTAACACTTTGCTGGGACTTTAATTACGATTAATTGATTACAAAAAATTAATGTGTTAAAAAATATAATAATAAATATTAAAAAATGTAATCACAATTTGCATTCTGAACAACGTGGAACATTTGCTGGTAGACAAATTCCACACCAGAGCTCGGCTAACAGCTACCAACAAAACAAAATAAATATATTATATATATATACATACATACACACACATACACATCATCTGCTTCCACAGGAAGTGGTACAATAGATAAGAGGGGCACAGAGGTGGGAGGGAGTGTGTAGAGTCTCCCCACCCCATCAACACACATGACAAGGTCGGCTCGTCGATTGGGTCCTAAGTGCTGTGCCATTCATCACAGCCAGGAAGTTAATTAGGAAAGAGAGGGAGAGTGAGGGCTACTTTCTTCTTTATCACACAACTCATCACCCTTTTCCTTCTCCTTCTCTGTTGTAGCTGTCTTCTTCCTATTCATCCTCTATTTCTTCTCTCCTCTCAGAATTCTCCAATACTGTTTCCCTGCATCTTGTCAGTTCTTCTTCTCTTTCCTCTCCTTCCATCTCCTCCCTCTCCTGTCATCTGACTCTAATTCTTGCCTCCCTCCTCTTCCTGCTGTCATTGTTTCCTCATATATTGCGCCTTCCTCATCCCACCCTCCTCTCCTCTTCCACCCTGTGCCAGTAGTTGCGCTGCCTCTGAATCTTCATTAGGAGGGGAAATGAAGCTGAAAACGAGGAGGCAGCCTGGATGGCCAAAAGCAGCTGCAGTCTCTCACACTCTCACACACTCTCACACACTCTCACACACTCACTCACACACTCACTCACACACACAGCTGTACGCTACAGTACACCACTGCCCTGCCACGGGGCATGAGAACAAGACAGGTGTGCGAGTGTGTGTTTCTTGGTGTGTGTGTGTGAGATTGGAGATAGGTGGTGAGTGGAGGGAAATGAGCTAGCAGTTTGCCAGCAGTGGTTTACAACAGCTGCATTCCTTAGTATACACACAAATACAGAGTTAAGACAGGACACAAGGGGATCAGGGAGTTTCAGCAGAGGATAAGTAGGAAAAAATCTGGCCCACATGTAGCCAAAGAGGACAGAAATCAAAGCTGGCCAGAGCAGAAGGAAGAAGAAGAGGAAGAAAAGGAAGAGGAAAAAGAGGACGAAGAAGAAGAAGAAGAAGAAGAAGAAGAAGAAGAAGAAGAAGAAGAAGAAGAAAAAGAAAAAGAAAAAGAAAAAGAAGAAGAAGAAACTCTGGGCAAGGAAAAAAGGAGCAGTGGGTAGCAGAGTGGGGGAAGAGAGATAAAGAAAAAGAGAGTTGAGGGCTGAGGGTGCTACAGAGAAGCACCCCATGGAGCCAAAGTAAAAACCCCTACAAAGCTGAGAAAGTGAACTTCAGCTCTGTCCTTACGTAACCATGCAGAATCACCGCTACACACATCTTTGTGATATTATCTTACACCAGCCTATAATTTGAGGTCTTAAACCAAACCACACATTACAGCCGTAGATGATTGTGTCAACGGTGAGCAAGACGAGTAGTTCGAGTAGTGAGGTCACAGGGTCGATCTCCATTAAAAATGTGATGTGAGTGCCCTTGGGTGAGATAATGACGGTAATGTCTCTGCTTCACAGTCCACAGAGGAACCTGAGGTCTGACCCCGCTGATGAAAAAAAAAAGTAGGAAATATCACAGTGGCGCTGCGTTCAAGATGCTAATGCTGTTCATTTGGAACATACAGGGTCCTGACTCCAGCTGTCAGCATTCATTCCTTTCTTATCTTTTCAATTTCACTCAGCTAACTTTTTAGCAATAGTATTTTTCCTTAAGCCAGGTAGAAGCCACTTAAACCACAGGTTACCAATCTGTTGTCAGATTTATTGAAATTGCAGGAAATAACACTGGCCTGCTCTACTGTGATGCAGGGAATCACCAATCAGAAAACTTTATTGATCCCCGAGGGGAAATTGTATCAGTTACAGTTTCTCTCTCTCTCTCTCACACACACACACACACACACATACAGACATGAAAATAAATAATTCAATGTACACTTTCAGAGTTTTTTTTCTCTCCTTTGGCTTTCTTTCTAGTTTTTTCCTGTCTTACAAGTAAACAAATATGTATTGATCAGGAGCAGCAGGTCCTCTGCTCTCAGCCCTGATAAC
>OOFC01048022.1:0-10092 GCA_900323345.1 Pseudochromis fuscus
ATCTGAAATTGTAAAAGTTGTTGCCATTGTTGTCTCAGCAAGGCGACGGCATTATCCATCAACTACTGCTGCTAAACAACAAGCTCGCGGTTAGCTCGCGGTTAGCTCGCGGTTAGCTCAGCAGCATCAATAAAATAAATAACTCCACTCGAAAAAAGGGTTGAACAACTTATTTTTGACACGATCATTTGGAGTGTTGGGGGCGTTTGTCTAACAAATTTAATGCATATTAGCATTCATGATAAGACAGAACTTTAGTAATAAAATATGATAAATGCTCACTCACCTGTGTCGAATGACGATAAATTCACATGGGGGCTTGAACACACCCAAATCCTGTACCCAGCCATTTGTGGATTGTTTGTGTGCCTCCAGAGATTTGTAATTTCTGAATTTGGTGGTGGTGTGAGCGCTGACTCCACAGACGAGGTATAAAAATATGTCTGCAAAGGCCAAGTTCGGGAGGTCTTCTGGGTCTCTTGTCCATTGCAGCACTTCATATGGGTCCAAATTTCCAATGCAGGCAATTTTTTGAAGGTATCGCCTTTTTGCCTCTGAACGCAATCTGTCTCAATACAGTCCAGTTTGTTTTGATCTGCTTTTAAGCATTATTTTCAACTGTGGTACTCATTAGCAAAAGGTTTGTTTTGATTTTTTGGCCTGGCAAAATGGCGCCCCCGTCCCATAAGTCTTTGCGCTGTGACGTCGGTTCCAAAGCTCTATACAAGAGAGAAAGATTTTCTGACAGGATCCTTTTTTTAGCCAAACCAATCCAGGCAAAAACATAACCATGAAGGTAACAATATGACCAATAGTACCACAGCTATTAACAGTAATGATGTTCTTAATAATGATAATTTAAAAAAAAAAACAACACTCTTATCTTTTTCACTTTACCATCATACATTTGTAACATTTGCTAGAAATTTTACTTGAGTAACAAATTCATATATTGGGATATAATCTAAACATTTCTGTGCATATCCCAGTAGCTATAGGCTTATTGTGCAAAATCAGGTGTTGATATATTTTATCTGTAATGCTATCAATGCTGATATATTAAAAAAACTTTCCAAACCAAATTGAAAATGAGGCCCATGTTAAGAAAAAGATGTGCATTTTTGTGACAGGTAGTGGTTAAGTAGTGAAGTGGAGATCTACCAGGTGACCACAAATTGATTTCAGGGGAGCTAATGTACACAAACTATGTCCTATTACGTAAATGGGATCATTATACATGGTGTAGTGAGGACTGGATGGTTCAGCTGCAGGGATATGAAGTAACATATGAAGCCCACATTTGCGTTCCGCTGTTAATACACTGGTTAGTTTGTGGTTGTGCCATGATGATACCATGTGTGGGCGCACAGCTTGAGTCTCAAAGAAGACGATTTACTGTATGTTTTTATAGCTCCACTGTTAGACACTTCCAATTATCTACCCTGGTAATGTGACAAAGGTCTTTAATATCTCTTTATCTGCCTTTTCCATGTTTCTATTTGATAAAAAATGTTTTGCTGCTTTTAAATATTGTTTTTTTATGCTGAGTTAACAAATCTAATTTCTTAAAATCTGATTTAATTTCTTTTTTCTTCTATAAAAAAGGTGTTTATATCTAACTCCTTGTTCCCTTTAAATGTTGTCCTCATAAATATCCTCTATCAAAGTGTCCACGACAAACTTTGCACAAAGATGAGTCATTTCAAAGTGTTCTCCTAGTGAAACTGAGCTGAATGAGTGTGTGGGAGACGGAGTATGTCTGCCTGCTGTGTGGACCTCCTTCTTCTCCCTCAGTCCCCTCCTACTTCTCCAAGATATAGGCAGCGCTTTAACTTTGACTTAGAGTCAATCAGAGTGGGATCTTTAACTGTGCCTGCCACTGGGTCTCTGCGCCTCAGCCCACACCACATACACCCTCACGGCAGTCATCACTCACACACACACACCATCACATGCACGCTTGCACCGGCAAACATATGGAGTACTACTGCTTCCTCCTGCTCTGGATCTGCAGCCAGCAGTTTGGTGAGTGAGAGCTGTTTACATATGTGTTTGTTATTGTTTCAGCATGTAGGTATGTGTGTATTCTGTATGCATCTTTACGTGCTTGTGTTAGACCGATGTATGAATCTGGCCTTTCTTTCTTTCCTCATTGCAATATAATAATGGCGCTGTAATTGTTAGTTATACTTTGACTTGTTCCAACAACAACTGGAAACTTTGAGGCTGTTGCTTTTTTAAGGATTTTAAAAACTTACATTAGGTTTTCCAAACATGTATTTCTTAGAGAAGAGTAATGTCTGAATATCTTAAGTGAATGAATGGCTGTTTGTGTGAGACTGTCAGTACAACCTGACATCTTGACTCAGTATCATGGCAGTAGAGGGGAAGGCAGAGCTCAGTGGCTTTACTGGAGGATATGTTGTCCCCCTAAGGTCTGCAGAGGTGCTCTATGTCTCATTGGAAGCAGGCATGTTCTCCTCAAATGAAAGCTGATGCTATCGCGTCACAGACAAGTTTCCAGCGACTGGCGAGTTGTTGGTGCCCGGCCAGAAATGTGGTCAATTACCAGTGAAATCACTAGAGCCGTAACACATCTAGACAGGATGAAAGAAACTGAGTGACAGAGTGAGAGCGAAGAAAAGGCATCAAAAGCAAATGTACTTTACCAGACAGTTTGGCAGATATTTAACACAAGTCACATAAATTACTATACAGTTGCCACAAGTTCAAGTCAAGCTAATGAATTCCACTGCGCCCTTTAAACGTACTGCAGTCGATGCAGTGCTCCAGCAGAGATCTGATTGGTTTGGTTTTGAGCTGCAACCGCATGGTTTAAACACCCTGTGTGTTAGCGAACATTTCCATAATATACTGTGCATGTTGTCACCATGTCTGTGCATTATGTTTTGCCAATGAGGCGTTTTTATGTTACGCCATATACATGCAAAACTTTGAGGAGACTGGAAATGTCTTTTTAAAGAAAAAAAAATAATCAATCAATAATTTAAACTTTTGATGAATACAACTAAGGAGGGGAGGGAATCTTTGTTGTAAATATTTGGTTGATTTTGGAATTTGTTGGAGCAAAGTTCTGGATGGATGCCACAGTAAGGGAGACACTGACCTTGTAGCTGGAGTCTGTGGGGAAAGACACATAATGCTGGCTGTGGTGGGAGATGTTTTGGCAGGAACATAAGAAGGAGGCTACATTTTAGTCTGCTGTTTGTGGACGTCTGTGACTTTTGGACTAATGATCCGGTCCAGTTCCTCATTTCATTTAGACAGCGATGTCACATAAGGCACGTCTTCATAAGCACTCCCATACACATCCATTTATAGATTTGAAATTTCCTACTTTTAAGAGACATTCAAGGTGAACAATCATGCATGAGCACATCACCTGCCATGAATAGTTCCCACAGTGACTCCTACACTGAAGGAGATACAGATGATCACCTACAGACACATTTAATGAACTTTTACTGCATAATACAAAGTGTTTGTCAAATTAACGCAGGAATTACAGATTCCAACTGGATTGCCTAAACTTCTGGAGGTGTCCTGTAGTACTGTAAATGTTGAGGTCAAGATCATTCTTATCTTATTAGGTGACCTTAAAAGTGAGTGGTTGCTATGATTGCCACTAAACCAAGGACCAAATTTAAGGTAAATCTGTGCAATCGCTTTAGTAATTGATACAATACAATGAGGCCTTGCTTATTGTGCCCCTATTCTATTGGTATCCTCCTTATTGTTACCTTAATATCCTCTGATTTCATAGTAGTGGAAGTTAAATTTACAGTTTTGTACTAGGAGCCACAATAACTCCAGAACAACCCAACACACATTTGATCGTTGTGGTGTTGTTTTGCTGGGTAGGTTATGTACAGTGGGTTTATTTGTTTTCACACAATGTCATTTTGAATTAACAACTAAGTAGCTATGTCTATTACTGCTCTCCAAAACAGTCAGTTTCATGATCAGACAATACTGTGGTTAAGTTTGGGTTTAAGCACAGTTAGAGTTAGGGGACGATCATGTGGGGGGTTTAGGATAAAATCAAATACTTGTTTGTTTTCCATGGTTACAAGGAGTCAAGGTTGACTAACATATGACCCTCACCTTGTTTTGTTGACCCCTCGAACCACCCCGACCTCCTCCCCCTGTGGATGTTATGGCTTTATAATAATGTCACATAACTTAAGCTTTTATAGGCAGGACTCATAACTCCTGCAGCCACTAGAGGACTTTAAACACTAATCTGTGTTGTTTTAGGACATTTGCTGAAACAGTTGATTTCGTCACTTCTGTTTTTCCTGTCAAAGACTGTTTGCTGCTGATAAAAATATAATTGATGAGAGCAGTGAGGCTGAACTAAAGTGTTAATTTGCATTTTGGATCTTTCTGTGTCCACCTCCCATTTTCTAAAGGGAGAAGAGTTCAGTCTATTGGCATTTACTGAGACTAAATATGTTGGTAGCAACAGATATCCCAGGAGTAGGTAGTGTCTCATTAGAATGAAATATTAAAGCAATTTACTGTCTGAATTACTGTCAGGTTGTTTTATAATACCTTCTCATTAATCATAACTAGTTGTGCTTCACTATATTTGTATTTATAGGCTGTTGAAGTTTTAGTGTTGCAGTTAGTTTTGGCTGGTAACTGGCCAAAAGCAATTAATGCTCTACCTCTGAATAAGTCATCAATTTATTTGTGCTCAAATAACAAACTTACCTCCAGCTAACTCTGACGGTGTCCAGTAGTTGCTTGTGATAGCTGGAGAAACATATCCTGCATTGTGCTGCCTCGGAGGCTTTTCTGGCCCAGAGGGTTAACAGCTTGTTAAGTCGTGCCCAGTTGGCTGTTGTGTACAGGGAACATCTGGTTTTAGATACCCCATGCCTCCCACAGTATTTACTTTGGCTTGTGCTAATCATGATAGGAGGTGCCAAAAGTTTTGAAAGTATATTGTCCACTGTGTCTTTCCAGAGAAAAAAGTCACTGGAATGGAAACCCAGCACGGATCAATGGAAAATCATTGCATTCTGCTGCTTCTGATTTTTATGTGAAGACTCATATCTGTGAAAGCTCATGCTACTGGTCAGAAGCCATGAGAGGAAACATCGTGATTCTGTGTGTTTTCATAAATCCTCGAGCTTATTACAGAATATCAACTTATAAAACTGAATCGGGCACGTCTGATACGAGGACGTCTCCCAGCCAGGAGTCTGCACGTCACACCCGCCCGGCTGCTCTGTGTCAGTGGGTCTGTGGTGGAGCTCCAGCGGCTTGATGTTGGGCCAAAGGCAGCAGCGGACTAATGTGGGTCACACCGGCAGCCACCGGCCTGAGGTTTATTTATCTGGGCATGAAAGCCGGTACACAGGAAACCCAGCAAGACTCCGACCTTGCGTTAGAAGCTGCTGATATTACTGAGAATATTAAATTGCCCCGCCGCATTAGTAGCTCAAAATGGAAACTGGATAACCTTCACTCTCATGCTTTCACCCTGACACTTCTCTCACTGCCCGTCTTACAAAACCAATAAAGTTAATGTTAGCTTTAGCTCATTTCTTCCTAAGCTTTTCTTTGATTGAGACATTCATTTCCAATGCTTAAAAGTTCATCTAGCTTAAAATCCGCTACCGGAGTACTGAACATTTATGTGCATCATATGAGCAGAGTGGACACAGCCCAATGCCCTCCATTTGTAAAGCGATTTGTGGCACAGTACACTGTCGAGAACTCCCTGCTGATTTTTATTTATTGTTCATACACCTATCTGTTCCCAACAATCTATTTTCAGTCACCCCTTTTATGTTTCTAGATAAACAGAAACTTTAGGAGGATGTTTGGGGGTCGGATGAAAGACTGAACATGTGAACCATTCATACAACAGGAAATGAGCAATGTGGAGAATGTGTCAATATTTACATGAAGAGTCTGCATGGCAGAGATTTATTTTAATGGAGGTTTTCATGAAACAGAACAAATGGTCTATGGTTGTGCCAATCAAGGTGTAATATGCCAGTGGTCATTTGACAGAGAAAATGAATGACTCATTCACTCTGTCGGCGGCAGTCCACTCACATATTGCTGTGGTGAGACTGTGGTCTTTGTGTTTTTGACAGCCTGCAGTCCCAGGACGTTTGTCCCCAGGTTTACAGATACTTACTGAGGAACAGCGGGAGTAGAAATGTGGTTAGCTGTTGGTTTAGCAAACTTATTAACACTCCTAAATACTCACTATCTAAGGAATGCAGACAACTTCTCATTTCTGGTGAGGCACCATTTTTCTTCCAGGAAAACAGCTGCTCAATATGTAACCTCTCCTCTGTATCTCAAAGCATAAACAGCTGCACACCCAAACAAATAAATCTTCTCTGCTGAGCAACCAGCTGAAGTTTAGCTGAAGCTGCACACTGTACTTCTGCAGTATTCAGGATTGAAAGGTAACATGGCACATTTTAAAAATGTGGAAATGCAGTTTTTAGTTGCCAGTAATTCAGTTTTATTGGAAGTTGTATCAAGGAAGCTTGACCCATCATCATTTACTGGTTATCACAAACTATGTCTAAAGCTATCTGCAGACTCACATCATGAAATTATGAATCTCTAAAAACAAAACTTAAAATTGACATTAAAAAAAGTCCCAAATGCACTTTTTTCATTGTATTTTGTTTTTCATGGATACTCAGAACAACAATTACTTCTTGTGATGTGTGTTGAAATTACTCAGCTGCAGCTTTATAAACTTGGGCACTGGTGCATTATTGAACAATAACATTATTTAACAGCAGTCATAGGAAGTAACTGAAAATGTTTTTTTTCTGCACAACATGAAGGAGTAGACTGTATGTAGAAATAGACAAAGCAACAAAGCTCATAAACGAGGCCAATGTCGAAGGTGTAATACCCCCGATGGCCACTAGATGCTGGCTCCAAAAACTCTGGCTCTAATTGGCTTCAATCCTTTTCAATCATGAAATACACGGTGAAGGAATTTTTCCCACAAGTCATTCTGATGTCATTCGCTAAAGTCAAGCTGTTGTGGTCCATCTGAAAAAACTCATTTGACTTAAAGAATCTGAATATTTAGGGGCGTGGTTAATTTGATTCAGAGTCTCATCCACATTGGGTTGCATCCTTAGGTTTAAAGGTTAGACCCGCCTCCTCACGCCTCCCTTAATATCCAAATATGGTCACCCCAGGATCCAAAAACCCATGTTCAAACTCCAGACTTCAAAGTCCACAAGCTAACATCATGCTAGCTTCATCCACTATATATACAGCCTAAGGTAATAACACAATAGACTTTATTAATCTATATATGTATAAGGTGCACATGATCTAACCTGCACAACCACATAGTTTTACTCAGACTATTTACAGTCAATGGAAACAGGACCCACTGTAAACCAATAGAAGATAATGTTTTACCTCTTATCCACATCATTAGGACAAACCTGGCTACAACTCACTTATTTGTTGTATATTTCATGCATAACCACCTTTGTTGAGCGTTCCTTTGCAGCAGTACTTGATGTGATCCCACAGTCTCACAGATGGGGAGTGACCTGCGAGCGGGGATGTTTAGCGTGAGGGTGAGGGATTGAGTAAACCCATCAGTGTGTGGACAAGAGCCACAGAGATGACAGAAGTGGGAAAGTTTGCGGTGGTTTCAAAGCAGAGGCCTTTGTGCTCTCTGCTCAGTTGCGCAGCTCAAACTGTGAGAAAACACTTTAATTTTAAACAACAATCATGAAGTCCCACATAACAATCTTTAAGCACCAAGTGCAATTTAATTTCCTTTCCTCTTGTTTTCTGCATTTTTGAAGCTCTGGGATGCGAGCTGGTTTGTTTTGTGATTCAGAATATTGACTGCAGTGTAACCGGTAAAGTGTGTAAAGTGGATTTACAGTAGCTCAAACAGCAATGGAGCAACACAAATCAACACTTATGTAAGGTCTGGCAGCTAGTGAAAAAGAAATCAGCAGGAGATAATGTAGAAGACAAATGAGCAGAGGGAGATGAACCGAGAGGAAGTCAGCGTGGTAGACGGTTACGTTTTTTCCTACTCTCCTTTGCCAAAAGTTACATTTCATCACCTCACATGTCCTCACACAAACCTCCCTCTCTTTTGATGGAAAATTAAAAGGCAAAGGATGCTGTCACCATTAATAAGCCGTAATGGGTAAGTTGGTGGCGTGCAGAATCAGAAAAATACCTTCTCTGATTGGTATTTTAATTGAAAACATTCACTGCTTTCCTTTACCACCTCTGTAGGACGTCTGAAGATGTAAGACAGATCTAAGTACACAATCGGGAAAACAGATTTGCTTTGATCAAGTCCCGTAGCAGCTTTTACTTCTTCCCCTCTCATCAGGTCACCCTTCACCGTCTATTAACTGCAGTATCAAAACAGAACATTTGCAAGATATTAGGAACCAATGCAGTACAGTTGTTGCTTTTTTTAAATAAATCTTCATATGGAAAGAAATATCTTGAGTTTTTCCCTTACCACTGAATCGTAAATAGCAAAGTCTTTGATTTAGGCTTCGACTTGTATGTTGGGATGATGAGGTAAGCCACACTGGAGTCTTATGGATGTAAAACACTGGCTGTGTAGGTGGTCGTGTTGGTACCAAGAGGTTTAACCAAAACCTTTCTGAGTCTCCGAATGCCTTATGGAAAAATGCCAGTCAAATGTGACAGGCAGCACAGTTTGTCTGATTAATATTTGTCTCCTTAGGCAGGGAAGTCTGTGTTTAGGCTGAAGTAGGGGGACAAATAGACACGAGACCAGTCTGGGATTATTTGAACGATGAGTCAGGATGACTTTAGGCCAGATGCTGAGGCCTAATGCAGCACAGACATCTGTAAAACCACTGAGATACTACTATTAGACACTGAAAACTATATTTTCTCTATAGGTAATACAAAAGCTGTAGAACTGGGCACTGAAGTTCAGATGATGAAGGGCAGAAAATTAACATCCTACTTATTCCACTGCTAATGAAAACTGTCTTTTCTTTTTTTAAAGGTTTCCATGACTGCTTTAATATCGACACAAAGAAACACAAAATCATCAAAGGCCCCAAACAAGCACAGTTTGGATACACTGTTCAGCAACATGTGGCTGCTGGGGGAGAAAAATGGTAAGACGCTATGATTTACACACTGCTGCTATGCAAAATATTAAAGCTGAGGTCATTGTGCACCTGTGTGTTGCACCAATTGTATTGTGTACTTTGAGAAAAAGTTTATTTCTGTGACCTCAAACTGTCACCACAGCTTCAAATGTAGGAATCCTGGTGTCATTATCTGACAGCAGTTTTATTTGTATGTAGTATACTTTTTAGCCACTGGAAAAAACTGCTGCATTGACATTGTTATGACCTCACTCACCACATTGAGTACTTGAATGACAGTGTTAAATTTTTATCATCTGCATTTTATGATGTATCTTTTTCTGTGACGTGTATTTTTAGCTGCTGTTAAAAAAAAAAAAAGTGATCAGTGAGTAAGATTAAGAGGTCAAGAACATTAGGACTGTGAAACACATGCTGACAAGCTGCAGCGCTGACAGACTGCCTGACTTGGCAGAGAGTGTGGGATGTCTCTTTTTTATTGTCCAGAAAGATCCTGATCTACTGTACCTCTGCTGTGGTGTGCACAGTTTCCTCCCATTAATTTGTGCTTGCAGAACAAACTGTAGACCTGAGCTGAATACCTCACATTCATCATGTTACCTCATAGCACAAACTGACTCCTGATGCACACTATTATTAGGCCAACTGGCACCGTGCGGTGGCCAAAATTAGTTTCTGGCATCCCCAAAATGTCTGTTGGCAAACACTGTGCTGTCCTCATGCCAACTTCCAGCTTTGCTTCTGTTTGTCTGCGTGTGTAAATCATTAGTTCTGTTTATGTGTATTTCAAATTCATTTTTTTTAACCTTTGAATCCAACACTGACCTTTCCAGAAAAATAAGGAGCGTTGCACGTCTGTTTGAATCTTTGTGTTTAGCATTTTTTGTTTTTGGTTTCCTGAGAAGACATTTTGATTACAGCTGAAACTGTGTTCACC
>OOFC01048022.1:10112-21865 GCA_900323345.1 Pseudochromis fuscus
TTCACCAAAAAAAAAAAACAGTTGAGAGGATATTAGAGGAGATGTGTTCTTCCAACAGTTAATGCTCCCTGACCAGATCTATGTCTTGTTTTATCTACATAATTTTACTTGTTGTATTAAAATATTACTTGCTATTTAAACCAGTTATTTTCTTCTATTTACACTATGCATGTGCATTTTCCAACCTCTCCAATCTACACATCCTGCTTTGTATTTTATATTATGGTGAGATTACATTCATACAAATGGTTGCTATGGGCTTGAGGACAGGTTTTTTTTTTTTTTTTTACAGTAAAGAACATTCATCTATTAAATTTGGGTAAATCGAAGAGATCATTTCTTGCTTCAGTACCAGAGCTGGCCACTGGGGCTAATTGGCTGTTATAGACTGTATAGAGAATGGGCATAGCTAACAAGATGCCACTCACCAGTTTATAAACTCACATTGTGAAGCCAGGATTTCGGCATTTGAACATGGCCATGTTGTTTTGTTTGGAGTCAGCAGTGACCATATTTGGATATAATGGGAGGCGTAAGGAGGCAGGTCTGATCCTAGAACCTGAGAACACTGCCCAACATAAATGAGACGTGAGTTCAGGTCTGGTCTCATTGGAGACCTTTTTGAAACCTAATATCTATTTAATGATGAATTTCTTTCCAGCAGAATAAGAAGAATTAACTTTTGCTAATAACATGAGAATGACTTGTGAAAAAATGTATTGACTGAGTATTCTATGATTGGATTGAATTGAATAGAACTGAATTGAATTAACCTAAATTGGAGCCAGAGTTTTTTTGGAGATAGCATCGGTAGTATTACATTTATTTGCACCTCTGCATTGAAATCCTTTTTGAGACCTGGTTGCTTTCTGTATACAGTCACTGTTGACTTCACAGCTGACTGACAGTCCAGTGTCGCAACTCCCAGCATTAATGAAACATGACGTTATACTTATTTGTACCTCATCTAATCACTGTTACAACAACACTGTGGTACATCTCATTAAACACATCATTGGCCATTACTTCCTTTAAAGGAGTGACCTGTGGTTAAATACCAGTGTTTTTACTCCGCGCCAATACAAGGGCACCAGTGTATATGCAGTTAAAACCATACAGAGCTTACTGTCCCACGGTGATAGTTTTTACTGTTCCTCTTGGCAAGTTATTCATCCTCCACCATCCTCAGGCAGCTTTGTGTTATGAGGCCTGAAGCGCTGTACGTGTGGAAACAGAGAGAGCATTGTGTTAATATAAAGCAGGTTTAGATTATTGCAGTTTGAAATGAAATCACTGGTAGCTGATAAAATCTGATCCCGATCATCGCATATCACAATTTTCTGTTAGAAATGAATTCAGGAGAGCTGGAAACCGATGGAGAGCTCTGTACTGTGTGTGCTGAATGGATGTGCTTTCGTACCTGTATCTCAGTGAGGACCACTCAGAGTTTTGGATGATGAGACTGGGACAATTGTGCTTGTACTAGTTCAGCTTGGGGCCCATGACTGTAAAAACTATATGTGTCATTGGTGTACAGAAAAGGACTGTAGTGACAAACTAGCAAGTCTCCCTCCCTTCTTCTCTTCTTCCTTCCTTGTGCTGACATTGTCCCTTTGCTATAAAATCCACCTTCTTTACTATTCTCAGCTATTGACAGCCAAGCATGAACTGCAAAGGTCTAATGAGGCTGACATGTGTCGAATAAAGGTCACCAGAGACACTGTCTCAACTGAGGTGAATGTCTGAGAACGAGGTGGAAACATTTTCAGTGGAAACATAGTGCAGCAGGAGCTGTGCAAACAGAGGTGGAGCTGGAGGGATTGGGATTTTGGCATCTTTATAAGTTCTTCATACACATCATAAAAAGTGACTTTATTCATAAGCAGTAAAATAGAGTGGAAGAGCACTAATGTGGTGGAAAGTCTGTAGATTCCTGTAGACATCTCATATGTCATTTGTTAGGGGATATTTTAAATGTTTCAGTATAGTGGATATTCAGTATATTGTCTGGCTCAACCTACTGTGACCCACAGAGTCTCCCACTTGTTTTACACCTTGGTTATGTCTCGTCTGTCCGTCTGTCTGTCTGTCAAGCTGAGGACAGAGTCATCCTGTGGATTTTAGTTTTAAAAACAATGTTTATTCAGTGCAGCAGAGTATGGAGGTGTTGGCCTGTGATCTACCGGCTGCATGCAGTGCTCAAGTAAGACTGCTAGTATATTTCTATGTGTATCTGTGGGAGTGTGTGTACAGTACATAGTCTGATGGTTCTCAGCTGGTGTATGGCATGCTGCGTGGTCTGAAGCTAACAGGAAAGATACAGCTTAACTGACTCTGAAAGGACCAAAATATTAGCATATAATAATGTTTTTGTCATGATTGGTTTCGTCCACACTGACTCTCTTCTATAGATATCTATATATAGATATTTATATCTGTCATCTATAGAACGGACAAAGCTAATTGATGTCACCTGATGGTTTTTGGACTCACTTTATGAAGCCAGGAGTTTGGGATTTGAAAGTCACCATGTTGGTTGTTTGGAGCCAAAAGTGACCATATTTTGGTATCGAGGGAGGAAGGAGGAGGCGGATCTGACCCTTGAACCCAAGGATGCTACACAATGTCAATGAGACTCGAGCCTCCAATGAGACCAAATCTGCCAATCAAACTAAACATGTCCATAAATCTTCCTCTTCTTGAAGTCTAGTGTCTACTTAATTATGTTTGTTTTTTTTGAGACTGGACCACCAGATCACTGATAAGACGAGTTGGCTTTAGTTAATAACATTCAAATGTAGTGAGAGAGATTTTCATGATTAAAAATGAGGATCTTTGAGTAGAATGTCAGAATTTTTTGGAGCCAGCATCTAGTGGCTGTCAGGGGTATTACACCTTTCCCTACTCCCACACTGGTGTCATTTTTGAGACCCGGTTGCTTTGTCCATGTCTGTTTAGGGTCTATGGTACTGATAGTCCAAATGGATGATATTGCTCTCCCAGATAGTCTCATCTATCTGTAGTGGTAGGTCAGCTAAAGATCATGAGCATAATATATTCTTCATCCTTACCAACAGAAGTATCAGATTCTTCACTTGTATGCTTTAGCTGAAGTGCTGGGAGAGGAGCAGAGGAATTACAGGGAAATAAGTGTGAGAAGTAAAAAATTGCAGCATTTGAAATGTACTGAAGTAGAACTACAAAGTTGCGTACAATGGAAATGATGTAAATTAGATTTGGATGCTGTACTTGAGTACTTTACAAGATTCCCTGATCTGGTACCAGCGATGGAAAACTGTAAAGCCTTGTCTGGTAGTGATGACTTCGACTCCATACGTCTTTCATTTGCATGCGTGTCAACTTAGAGCTTTGGTGATTTATATGTTTTCCTCACGGTGAATATGTCGATGAAGCAAATATTTCTGCAGATTAGGACAAAATCTGCTTTATTTTTTTTTATCGAGAGTGCATCTTTGAAGTGTCAGGCAGCATCTCCACCACTGAACATGTGCTCGCCAAGTGTCAGCTCTTCAGGGGGCGATTTCTGCTGATTGTGTGTTTATCTGATAGCCTGTGCAGCTGCCTTTATTTACAAATGTGACTTCATACTTAGATTAGTCATGTAGAAAACAAATTTCAAGACATGAGACATACTAATAATTGCAACGGGCAGTCTGCATTGTGTCTGGCCATTCATGCCTCTCAAATTTTCTAACCTCCACTTTCCTCTCAAGTGGTTTTACCTCAGCTGAGCTTTCAGGAGAATTTAAATTGTTACAATATACTGACGTTGCCTGTGAACAAACTGCGCCAAACTGCAGAGCTGTCAACTTTTCCAGAGTTGTCTGATTTCTAAAAACCCTCAGCTGTGTGTGTGTTTGGATAAGAACAGGATCACAGCTGGAAAGTGACTCTGAAAAAAGAAAAGTTTTTATGACCCGAACCTGAAGTGAAACAGGCATGCAGCTAAATTCAAAGACTTTCTCAAAGCGACAAATTAAGAAAGTTGATGTAGATACTCATTGGATCTATTGAAGTCAGACTAAGTGTTTACAAGAGCTTGGATCAATCAGATATATGAACCCAGCATGTTTAGAAGTTGACTTATTTTAGTCTCAAGCATTAAAATGATGATATTTTACTCATTAACATTTAGGGTAAAAGGGAAAATACCTTTTTACATCAAGAAGTTGAAGCATCTCAGGTCTGTTGACAGTTTCTGTCCCTGACTGCTGATGGAGTTACCAAGATGAGGAGAGGTCACCATGTCAAGAATGTGCCATCTCCTCACGTGTCAGCCCGACATCCTGGTGCTCTAAACACTCTGCCAGAGCAGACACTCTTCAGGGAGCCGAGAAGAGGCCACGTCACCTCCAATTGGTGAACAGCTTGGGTCTTTAAACCTGATGGGCTACACACGGACCTGCATACTTGAGCCATACGCCACAGAAGCCTCCCACTTTCTATTCCACTGTTTATTTTTCTACAGTTGCACTGGGTCTCCTCAGCTGAGACTTGACCTTTGCTCCTTAGCTCAGTTACAAGTTGCACACCACAAAGAACTGCAGGGAGTCTGTGAAGTCTTTCACCACTCGCCTTAAATACTGTGCCCTTTATTTGACTTGTTTGCAGAGCTGCAAGGAAAAGTGTTATACACCTACAGAGTGATATAGGAAAACAGAATTCAATCTATTGACTTAAAGTTCAGACACAACACTCACAGTCAGGTAATTGTGGTAATTACGTAATTATGTCTATAATATCCTGTTGAATTTAGTATTTATGTTCAAAGGCTATACTTGTTATAAGGCTGAGGAACAAAGAAACCAAAGGGAAAACAGGACTATTTATTGTATACTACACTGCATTTAGTGTCTGCAGGTTGACTTAAGGTCCAAGTAGATCTATCTTCGATACAAAGAAGTAAAAAAAAAGAAAAGTAGTGTGCACTACTGCCTGCTAATGATCCCACAGTGCAGTGTGGCCCGTTTTATCACTGTTGCACAACTGCTGACTATCAGGGTGCTAAATGCCAATGATGAGTCAATGTAAAATAAGAATCTGACTCTACTACTCGCTCTTTGATGAACTTTTGAGTTTCCATTATATAGGAAGTAGTCAATGACTGAGCTGATGGTTTTGGACACTGCAATAAAGTGCAATACTTCTGATGGCCATTAGGTGCTGGCTCCAAAATACTCCAATTGACCTCAATTAAAGAATGGTAATTTACACATTTTTCCATGAGTCAGTCAGGTGTCATTGGTTAAAGTAAATTCTTTTTATTCGTGATCTGGTGGTCCATCTAAAAAAAAAAAAAATCATGGTCAAGTAGATATTAGGCTTCAGAAAGAGGAATATTCAGGGGCGGGCTTCCAGTCTCATACCCACAGGACAGTGTCCTCAGGTTCAAGGATCTGAACCGTCTCCTCACTCCTTCCTTCACATCCAAAAATGGTGACTTTTGGCTCTAAAAAACCAGCATGGAGACATTCAAATGCCCAGTCTACCAACCAATGGGTGACGTCACGCTAGCTTTGTCCATTTTATATGCATTATATATGTCTATGGTGAGGCACAACAAAAACAAAAACAAAGCTAATGTCAAACTGTGTCAGTGACCCCATGCTCATGTTCATCAGTAAATGTTTACCATACTCATTAGATTTGCATATATTTGATTGCAAACCAAACTATTTGAGATGCTGAATTAAATTTTTAGGATCTTCTCCTGTCGGTGGAAAGTTAATGGATAAGAACAATACTGCATTTTATCCTAAGGGCAACGTGAATGTGTTAAATTTCATGCCATCCAACAGTTGAGTCAAACACATGAGTCAAATGCCACAAATGTCAACCACATGCGATGCCAGAAGAAAAGTTAATGAAACACTAAAGTAATGGAAATGTATCATCTGGGAACTACAAACATCTGTAGATGTTTAGATATACTGTAGGTATGTTTGGGTCAGTAGAGAGAGATGACTTGAATCCCTAAACCACGAGGGCATCATGTATGTCCATACAGTTCACTGAATGACTGACAAATTTGAACGTTGATGCTAAAGGGGAAGAAGACATTAGATTTCCAGATTTAGTAAGGTTCACTGATTGGCAACAATAAATATCTGTACTGAATTTTATGCACCACAATTCATCCAATAGAAAGTTGAAATGCATCCGTCTGGAAGAAATCAGTGGCTTCACCAGTTGTCAATGCCTTTCTTAGAACAATGACTTAAAATATATATTTTAAAATAAAGAATATGAAAGTTGAAGCTGAAAAGTGGTTTAAAGACAATGAGATGAAAGCAACTGAGCTGTGCTTTTAAATTTCTTGCAAGTCATTCGCTGCTCAATGCCTCCAGTAGATGCTACAATTGCACGTCTTTGTAAAATGATTATGTGATCATTACAATTCTCCTGGATTTATGAGGCAGCATTAACAAAAGAACACATATCCCATTAATGTAGACGAATGGAATGTGATGAGCAAGCGTGACATTGGAGCAGCACACTCATGTTTGGGGCAGGGATGTGGTTTCGCAGCGTATACATCTCCTCCTTCCAAATATGAAAAACATTACCACATTAATGACAGCCTGGGCTTTGGGATGGCGCTTCCTCAAAACCCCAAAATCCTGTATTCTCTGGTAACCATGGTAGAAAATGTCCGTGCATTTATTTTGTACGTTATTTCTTTCAGTGCCATTACCATTCCTGCACTGATGATGCACCGAGGCTAGCATGTGACCCTAATGAGCTCCTGAACATGATTGTTTGAACAGCTTCTGGTGAAATTCAGGAGGTCCTGAGGCAGATGTCCAAATCAAGGACAACAATGGACCCTTTTCATCAAGGTAGCTGTATCCTGACCTGAACTTAGACTGCAGTGTCTCCTCTTGCCAAGGGACAGCAGTAACTGAAGTAATAATCATGATATTAATAGCTATGAAAATATGAGCACTGCTGGAGCCACTGTGGTGAAATGACTCCCAGAGTCTGTGAGACTTTAAAAGTTGGCTTCAGGAGCAATAACAGTGAAGCTTACTTCCATATGAGTCGTCTCTCTTTGATGTGCAGTGATGGACTGTTTCAACAACATTTCCCCTTGTCCTTAGTTGCTGCTGTAAAATGTCAAATCACTACTGGTTCTGAATTGTCTATGAATGTAATCTGAATATACAGCTGCCACAGAAAATTCATAAATCTAAATCAAACAATCTCACAACAAAATCTGCTTCTATTAAGCAGCCTAATTGACAGTAAAACTTTATTTAGTTCTGTAAGGATGACAGCATGCAGTAGCTTGCCCCCAAGGTCAATAATACCAACACGAAGAAAGAAAAGCACATAAATTAAAAAAAAAACAAAACCCTCATAAAAATATATTTTTTCTGTGCTCATGGAGCTAACTTGCAGAAAGAAACAAAGCCTTTTTGGACAAGTCTTTTATAAGTTATATGGTAGCAATCAGTGCAGTGATGGATACAGTCAAAGTCATTATTAATGAAGAACATACTAATCAGCTTCCATTCCCCAGGACACTGATGATTTCCACTGAAATCATACAGGCCGTATTATGTCACGCAAACTTCCTCAATTATATGGAAGCTTATTACCGCAGGTCTTTCCTACTAATAATTGGATCGGTTTAGAAATTCCAGGGATCATGAGCCTGACCTAGAAATCCTTAAGATGAAGATCTGTCCGTCTATAATTGTTAGACTTTGACCCAGGAGTCTACGCAGGAGGTTGGACTACGGTCTGCTTTTGCTATAAAGTGGTGTCAAGTGTCTTTCCTTTGGGGCACCAGTGATCTGGGAGTTGCTCCTTTTGCCCTGTGATTTTCACTTGGACTGCGCAGTTGTTTAAATTCCTCGCTGACCTACTGTATTTACTGAAGCTTTTCAAGGAATGTGATTAGTTTAGGACACAACTTCCCTTCCAGTCTTTGAATTAGTTAAAACTCATGTAAAATATTAAAAACAGAAAATGTAGGAAGACTGTTTGGAGTCTTGGACAATAAAGTAACATTCCCAAAGTGCCAAAATTGATCATAAACTGCATATTCTGCAACTAATCACAATCTTTAATTTGACTTTGCTCTGCCATAGATTTTTTTTAAGGATTTTATTATGTGTTTTTACCAAAACTCTGTTCTCCCTACCAGTATACTTAAAATGTTTAATGGCTGCCTTAGCATAGCATTCTTACCCAACATGCTTCAGATGTATGAGTTTCAGAGGGCATTGTGTGAGATAGGTATGTCAACTGGAGAAGCTCAAGACTGAGTTGCCAAACCAGTGATCAGTAGTTGACTTATTCTACCTGTTGAGGCACAGCCACTACAGTTCAATAAGAGAAGGCTGAAAATACAAATGACATCTTTATATAATATCTTTCATACATTATGTTATGTCATACAAGGACCATGAAAGGCTGTGGTGCAACAATTCCTTGTGATAAATGACAATTTCATGTTGTTACTTCCAAAGACATTGCAGTATCTCCTTTCTCTCTGTGTCTTTAACTCTTAGAACAAGAGCTATTAAAATGTAACACTAAATTACACAGTAATTACAAGTAATGACTTCTTGTACTTTTTATTTAAAGTACTCTAAAGACAGCTATTGTTGCTGATATTTTTTTTACAATTTGAGTTCTGATTGGTTTTACTAAAGATTAAATACAGATTCAGTGTCATTATGCTAGTGTTTACATTTTTAAATGCTGATTTGGTTGCATACATTTAGGTTGAGCTCAAAACAGAAATACTACAGTACATATGGATTGTACTGCATTCACTACTTGAAAATTCAACATGGGGAGATGGACTTGGCTGTTGAGATGTTGAACCTTGTGACAGCAGAGCAGTGCTGAGAACTTCAGTGGCTGAACCTAAGAAGATCATCAATAAAGATTAAACCTGCTTCAGTGTGCGGTGATGTTGTTTAAGAACACAGAGTCCTTATCTCTGAAGTACCTTTGAATTAGAGCTCCCTTTAAGGTCTTCATGCCCTCCATCAATCCTGAAGTAAACACACTGGTCAACTGAGAGTCTTCATCACATCAGGTCGTCTAAAACCTTTTAGTGACATTTATAAGACCACAGTGACCCTGCACAGGAAACCCACTGTGAAGTCAAGTGCAGGAATGACTCCTCACAAACTCGTCATGCATCAGGAATGTCCAACTCTCACCATTGCTCTTTAAACACAGCTAAATCTTATGGTCGTCAATGACGACACAGTTCCTCTGATTTCATTTTATGAATATGACAGCTCTCATGACTATACTATAAAACAGTCATTTCCCTCAGACGTCCCAATGAAAGCGTCATTGCAGCAGTGATTGGTGGTTTAAGAGACGTTTGGAGTTTGGAGAAGAGAGTCCGTGGAACCTCCAAGTGAGGCTTTAAATCCAGCCGTAGATACTTATGCTGCGATCGTATATTATTAGTGATTTGCATTGGTTGGCTACTGCTTGTGCAGTGACATCACCCATTGGTCTGTGGACTCGCATGTTGAAGCCATGAGTTAGACTTCTTTTTTTTTCAGGCCAAGTCACCATATTTGGATATGAACTGAATTGGAGACAGAACTTTTTGGGGCCAGCATCCAGTGGCCATCAGTGGTATTGCACTTTTTCCTCTGCATTGGCCTCATTTTCTGTGCCCTAGTTGCTTTGTCCACTTCTATTTTCATTCTCTGGGTTCTTACAATTAAAAAGTGTGGGGGGAAAGGAAAAAGATCGGAAGTAAAACTGAACATGACACACTGGGAACTTAATCCTAACAAATAAACCAGGAAGCAATAAGGAAAGTAAAAAAAAGGGGAGACATAGACAGCAAAACACAGAACAATAAATGAACAGAAGCAAAACAACAGCGACCACGAAAGTAAAAGATTAGCAATAATAAGGTGTGTTTAGCTAACTGGTGCTTTTGTAAACTGTCCCAGACTTGAAATTAAACTTTGACGTTGAGGTGGCTGACATACTGTTTGTCTTCACTGATCTGTCTGCTGGAGTGGTGTATCATTCAGATATAACTCAAACACCTGCAAAATCAGATCCTGTGTCATTTCATGGGCCGTGGTTGAAACTAAAATCTAAAGCTGCAGAGTTGTGAGGCACATCTGTGGTGGAGGCATCACTTACTGCCTCAGATACCTGGGCATAAATGACCATGAAACTGTAACACACTGTTACTGTTGCAAGAAAGACACCCCCATGCACCTGTCACACATTCAGGTGTGGAGAAACTCTCTTTATTTAAAGATCAGATTACTTCTATAAAAAAACACTTTCCCATTTGTATTTTATGTGAATGATCTAAGGCGGTGCTGTTGTATGATGATGATGATATGAGTCACAAGAGATGACTGGGCAGCTACTGGGTGTAACTGTGTGCAACTGTTTATGAATATGAGGTGCAGTGCTGCTGGATGTGATTAAACATGGTTAGTTCCCTTCAAAACTAAAGGTTTTAAAAGCCTCTTGTCAGCCCATGTGTTTTTTGTGGGTCACTGATGCTAACAGTCACAGTCATACTACCTCAAAGAGTCAAACACCAGATGAAAACCTACTCTGAAAACTGAGGAAAAGTTCTTCTCAGTTCACTCTTTGCAGACATTGAATAACCACACTTTAATACTGTTAGACTTTGAAGCAGTTTATAACTTTTGGATTCTGTGCTTTTGCAGGTTATTGGTGGGAGCCCCGTATGAAATGAATGGTCCTTACCAGACAGGAGATATTTATAAATGTTCACTGAGCAAACGAACCAACGGCAATGGCTGCTCCAAGCTCAATTTAGGTATAGTATCACAACACATCTCTTCATTTTTATCAGAGTATCACGAGACACACGGATGTCCACCATCTGGATAAATGCGTGTTTATGTATTGAACAGGTATTTATATGCCTGCTTGGTTTTCAGCATATTTGTCAGTAAGCATCATGTTGGCATATGTGAGACAGAAGTGTGTGTACCATACCAGTCATTCCACATTTTATTTTAGGTTTTAATGGTTTATGTACATTTCCACATGTGTGTTTTACCACACATTTTACCGCATGCATCCCCCTATGGGTTGCACGTGTTGCGTTGGTTAGGTATTCACATGAAGTTTAGGCAAGTAAACAATTAACTGTGAGGATGTAGACGCTGCTTTGGCTGGCCAGACAGCAATAACAAACCAAAGTCCCAGATGGTGGAACTTCAGTTGGTTCTCTGAGGGATAGCGCTTGTATTTATATAAAACTATGTGTCTGAGATCCTCTCAGTAAAAACCTTTTTCACTCAAGGAAGGATATCTCTGACCAACGTATCGGAGCGAAAGGATAAGATGAGGCTGGGAATGACGCTCACATCGAACCCTAAAGACAACAGCTTCGTGGTGAGTTTAAAAAAATGCTGAATACAATGTACAGGTTTGGTCTGTTGCTGCATCACTGGACTCTTATACATGTTTGTGTTTCATGCTTCAGGCCTGTGGGCCGCTATGGTCCTACGAGTGTGGCAGCTCCTACTACAGCACTGGCATCTGCTCCAGGGTCAATGCAAGCTTCAAGTTCTCCAGAACGATTGCGCCTGCCTTTCAGAGTAAATGTCTTTTGTGTTTGACAAAGATTCACTGAAGTCACAGCAGGGAATTATTTCCTCATTTTAACATCTGTTTTCTCCATATGTGCTCATGATTAGGTCTCCTCTTCTCTTTTTTTTTTTTTTTTTTTTTTTCTGTTTTAA
>OOFC01048022.1:29655-73946 GCA_900323345.1 Pseudochromis fuscus
AAAAAAAAAAAAAAAAAAAACACTTGCATTTTTTTTTCTTTAAGTTCATCTTTGTTGGTCAGAAGAACTGCTGACTGGGTACTTCAGTGACATTTTGCGTATTTACAGAAGGTTTTTGAGAAAAGAAATTAATCTATTCTTCAGGAGCATCTCTTCATAGGCTGGCATACTATGCATAAAAACCAGGATTACTGCTGGCAATGTCAGACACTATTTTAGCCAAATTTGGGAATAGATCTGTCTCGCTCTGTTTTTGACATTTTGGTACCAAATATATCCCTCTCTTTGGAAAGAATAATTCCTAATCATGAACAGATAAAATTAAAATGATCATGACATGTAATATTTTTCCACGTAAAAGGCCAATAGCCAAAAGGATTTTCAGTTTGAAATTTGAGCTCGATAAAATGACTGTGCTCCATAGCTGCAGTCCAGATGATCTGAACATAACAAACTGCACAGATGGTGAAGGTTGACATGAGGACAAAATCACTGTAGATAAACGGCTGTATGAACTCTGTTACTTTATGTTTTTGTACAATCTTTAGCTATAAATTATTATTGTTACATCATTTCAATTTTATGACTTTGAGTATACAACAAATCATCTGTTGGGCTTTTAATGAGTCATATTAAGTTGGAAAGGGTCATCATTTGAAGAGGATGTGTTTCTGTCTGGTAATGACCGCTACACTCACAGCTGGCAACAGTTCATAAGGCTGCAGGCCTGAAATAATCTTGCAGCAGCTTATATTGTACCTTGTCAGCAGCAGCTCATCCAGAACAGCAGATGTTTTTCTGCAGAAATCTTTCTTGATCTCACAACTCTTGGGCAGAAAGGTTTTTTATAGGCAGATGTTTCTGATCTCAGAAACCAATAGATGATGCTCCATCCTCTCCAGTGACTGATCCAGGGTTCCTCTGTAAAGCTCTCATTGCCTGAGCATCTACAAAAACATCAGGACTCTGACCACTTGCTGTGACACAATGCAGGGCGCCATTTGTTTACAATCATCAAGTTTAAAAGCCACATGAGTTCATGAGCAAATCATCAAATCAAAGCAACATCTGGTTCAGCAAACAGGTATATTTAACGCACATTTGTTGTGGTCTTTAAATTCATTAAATCGATCCCCTTCTCTGGAGAACTGTGTAATCACTTAGTTAACTTGCTTTTTAAAAACTGATAACCGATAAAGATCTTTGCACGGCATGTATTTCTGTCGTTTCTTTCAGATTGGCTCCTATTACGGCAGCGAGATCGCACCTGTGGATATTGATGGAGACGGTATAACCGACAACCTGTTGGTGGCAGCGCCCATGTTCTTCAGTGGAGGCTTGGAGAAAGGAAAGGTCTACATCTACAGAGTAACAGAGCTGGTGGGTAAACACCTTACACACTTAAGCAAATACACAGAGGCAGGTATACAATCAAACCCGCTGCACTGAATTGCACCAACACCTGTTCAAACTCCTGACGTTGCCAGTATTTCCACACACACCAAACCAGACGCTGTGGCGTTCCAGTGCCGCATTAACACTCCGACATGCTGCACCCAGACATCTGACACATGACCTTGTCCAGATTGAACGCGCAGATCAAATGGGAGAGCGTTGCCATGCCAGTGTGCAGACTTCATTAGATGTGTAGAATTGAGTCAAGTGGAAAATATTCTTCTCCTTCTATACCCACTTCCAGGAAAACATTTGGAGACGAGAACTTTCTTTTAATAGAAAGGACGTTTCCCGGTGCTGCAGGTCTGTCTCCATCACTGGAATAATGAATCTCTTCAGCTGTTTTCAATCCATCCAACAGGCATTGAGGAGGTATTTAAATATCTGGTGTGGCCCAAACCACATCACAGGAGCAGCTCCAGCTGAGAAGCACAAGACAAACAAGCAATCACTTATTAAGACTGTGTGTCATTATCAGGACAGAAAGTCCACATGTTCAAGGCCATTCATAATCATAATTTGGTTGATTCAGGTGCTGCTGGAGATGCTGCTCAGGGACTCTGGAAAAATACTTAAGTCTGGACTCCCTGCTTCAGAAATGTGTCACTGTGGTCACAATGAATATTTTACATCCACAGTGTGATTCTGCAGAGCGAACATAAAAAGTGTACATTTTCACTGCCTCTCTGCACAGTTTTTATTCACGCCACAGGAACGCCATGCTTTGGGAAAAAAAAAATCTCTGCACATCGCTTGAGTAAATGCACATATTCACTCAGCCTTCTTTTAATATCTGCAGTCATTTGATGAAGTGCTGCAGTGACAAACAAACAGAGAGTGACCGCCCAAGGTCTGCGTTTGCGTCGTGCTTTTTGAAGTATTGGTTTACTGACATTGCTCTTTTTGTATTTCATCTAGCTGCAAAGAAAATGCTGTGGACAGTATCTTCACAGCTAATTACAGGGAATAGCATCAAAACAGCTGAAATCAGAAAGCACTCAGAGAGCACAAACCTTCCCCGAGGCGTAATCCAGCTGTACTAATCCTGTAGACTGAACACTGTTGCCCTCTTGTGGTGAAATAATAACGATATCTTGTTAAAACATTTGACCTTTTATAAGCAATTAGAAATTTGGGGGATTTGGGATTTTTTTGTTGATTTATTTATTTTAGAAAGGATTGCATCTCCTGAGCTTATCCAAAATTTCATCATAGTTTTTTTCCTCAGGTAATATCTTATCTCTCTCTCTCAAAAAAAACCAAAAACAAAACAAAAACAGATCACTGATCGGTTTGATAGATTTTTCATCTTACTGCAAACAAACTAATGCAGGTGAAAACTCTACCTCACTGATGGAGGTAAATTTTCATCTTTGGAGCAGTGGAGGCCAAACAGAGCTAAAAAGTCAATGTCTAATGTTGTGTTTGTTTTTTTTACTACCCCAGAGAGGCCTCAAATCAGCCAATTAAAATCATAATTGTGTACATGTTTGTATCCTAATGCTGATTCCTCAAGGTTTTTGTCTTGTTCATCTACAGGAGGTAGTTTTCTGTTTTTCCATTCATTTTAACTCCATCTGAGAGTAATGTAGCTTTCTATCAAAAATCTATTGATTGTATAAATTGCATAAATAAAGCTATGATCAGAGCTTAAGACGTAAAACCAATGTTTCAAAGCTAAAGAAAGTTGCCTTGAGTAAGCTCATCAGAAGTAAAATTCCCTTCACTGTCTAACACATATATACGTTAGATTTTTTACCTCACCCCTGAGCCACCACAGACGAGTTGTGACCCTTCATGGCCTCTCACAAACCATATGTTTCAAATTTAAAGGGCGCTGAATATATTTTCCCCTGTTTCTCTATCAATCTCCCCCTTTGTCACACATGCACACATCAGGTAGCCGAGAAGTAAAGGCTACCTTCCTAAATCAACTCCCTTCCCATTTATTCAACTGAAAAAACAAGTGATCTCATGTTTCGTCTGACTGCCCTAAATTACATTATGAACCGGGATGCCAAGTGGAGCAATGATATGCATGACTACTGATGGACTACAGTATTTGGCTGCATTTTGGCAGATCTTTAAAAAAAAAAATGTTCCAGTTGGCTAGTGGCTTTCAAAGACACAGATATCTTCCATCTGACTTCACACTCACTAAGAATAGAACTTCAAATAAATATACTAAAGCTATATGGCATTCTTCAGTTCTTTTACCACCCGGAGGTAAAATTCCTCACTTTTTTTGTTGCCAGATGTTTAGGATATTTGAGTTCAAACAGGAAGAATTAAAGCTTCATGCTGAAAACACAGAAGCTGATCCAAACTTTATCTTTTGTTTGATTAGAAGAGGGCTAAAAAAATCTTGTTTGTTCCTTTTTCCTGCGTAAATTACAAGATGATTGGTTTGTCTAAAGATGGTTTTCTGATAGCTAAAACAACAAAGCTGGCTGGATGGAGGGCAGAGAGGATAAGAACTGCCTTGACCTTGTTATGAGATGTCTAAATAAATGGATGGCAGATCATTTAACAAACAGATCAGTCCTTTACTGGAAAACTAAGGCATGCCAGAAGGCAGGGATCTCCCTGCTAAATAGGACATACAGTACAGTGGGACTTTCAGTGACTAACAAACAGTACATGTGCTATTTTGAAAAATGCCCTTTTGGCTGATGCTCCTGTTTCAATTAAAGCTTTTGTGTTGCACAGCTTGTATTTACGTCTGCATTCATACTGTAAGAAAAACTCCACAAACAACACATGCATACTGTAAATGCTTTCTCTATGTTGTCTATGCATGTGGGGATCACGCTTTTGTTAATGTCTGGATGACAAGGCATTCTCTGTAACATGTACCCTCTGAGGGTAATTCAGAGGCTTTGAGTTAGTTGTTGGTGGAAAATGTGATGGAGTGATGTAAGCTCAGGCACTGGGTTCAACACTGTATATAGAAATGGACAAAGCAACCAGGGCTCCAAAAGGAGGACAATATAGATGTGCAATAAAGGGCAATACCATTGACAGCCACAAGATCCTGGCTCCAAAACACTCTGGCTCCAATGACTTTGATTCAAAAATCAGCATTTTCAATCATAAATTACTCTAATCAAGCTTTTCCACAAGTCATTCTGATGTCATTAGCTAAAGTTAATTCTTCTCATCAGTGATCTGGTCCATCTGAAAGAAAAAAATCATTATTAAGTCGATATCAGGCTGTAAAAATAGGAAGATTTAGGGGCTTGGTTATCCTCTCCAATGAGACTAATGATGAAGTCGAGTCTCGTACACACTGGGCAGTGACCTCAGGTTCAAGGGTCAGACCCGCCTCCTCACTCCTCCCATCATATCCAAATATGGTCACTTCTGGCTCCAAACAACCAACATGGTGACGTTCAAATGCAAAACTCCTGAATTCAAGATGTTGGTCTACAAACCAGTTAGTGACGTCACGTTAGCTTCATCTGTTCTATGTACAGTCTATGGTTCTACTTTTGATCTGGAAGAGGTAAATGTTTGCTTTAGCCAGTACATGAAATTTATAATAAACAGTATTAAACATTTTACATGACACTGTAGACACACAAATACTTGTACTGGAACAACAGGGACTAATGAAACCAAACAAACACAGGCCTCAGCCAAATCCAAACCCTTTTTGAGAGTCCCAAACAAACATCAGCTTCAAGGATTACTACTGACATGCAGCCATTGAAGAGCCACACCACTGATTTATGGTGCATTATAACAACAAGTGAGAGACTGAACAACCTCAGAAGTTTTGTACATGATCGAACACTATAAATGTTTTGAGGTTTGAACAACAGATTTAAAGCTATAGTTCAATATGAATGATTAAGTGAGTACAATGTCATGACCTAACAATATGACTCATGTTTTTAAAATGCCAACATACAGTTCTCATGGAGCAGTACTCATACATGACCTCTGTTCATGTATGAGCAGCTGAAGAAAGTTCAAAGCTTTGGAAATGCATAAAAGGTTTTCTCCATCTTGTGTTGTGGCTTTAAAATGTTTTTGTTCACTGACCCTGTTTGGTTGCAGTTCATTTTTTAAGATGAGCTGCCAGATCTCCCACTCTGGGAATTTCCACTGATGCTCATGTCTTTTTATCAACATCAGTCCCAAAGTATGTAGTCACAAAAATCAAGGGAGAGTTTCCTTCAGATATTTATGGAGTGGGAACTAGAACCCACTCTGAAAGCAGCGAGACTGCAATGCTTTGTGTAGCATATATAACTTGTCTTGCATATATTTACTTTTCCCTTCATCCTCTAGAATCGTTTCATCCTTGAAGGAGCGTTGGAAATTCACAACGGTGGCCAGAACGCTCGCTTCGGCTCGGCGCTCGCTCCTGTGCCTGATCTGAATGGTGATGGCTTCAACGACTTGGTGGTGGGAGCCCCGCTGGAGGATGACCACAAAGGAGCTATATACGTTTTTTTCAGCCAGCACAATCGAATATTACGCAAATATAAACAGGTAAGGAGTGTGCTAAGAAAGACAGTGCCAATGCATCTGCACTTACACAAACTACTACTGATCATTCTCCAACGTACACCATATGTTTTCCATATGTTTACCACCTTCCAGATATCCACTGACTGATTGTTCAGTATGGTGAAAAAAATAAATAAATAACAGAGATTTGAATCATCCTGCTTGTAAGAGCTCAGTCTAACATGTGTGAGACTTTGGTCCAAACTGTAGGATGAGGACAGGAACTGGTAGCTTGTCTCGATGAGGTCAAACAAAACTAGACAACTAAAGAGAGGGCAGTGAAAAACAGGGAAAAGGCCGTTTAAAGTAGTTCAAAATACTGGAACAGTAAAAAGCTACAGAGGACAACTGTGGGTGGGTGTGTGTGGGCAAAATAATTGAATTAACACTGTGCAAAATACATAGACCCAAGACAGGCTGTGCAGCAATACTGCGTGCAGCTGTGGTTTAAGCCGAGTATGCTTCAGACAGTGATCAACTAAATTGAGAGAGCACAAACCTCTGCCAAGGCACATGCAGCTCTACTGATGCATTAAACTGTCGCCCTCTTGTCAAGTCATAATGTCTGCTCCATAAAAGAGATTGAGATTTTCTGGTATTCCTGGATTTTTTTTTTTTTTCACAGTGTCTGAGTTTGTTGAAAACCCTTTGCTCCTTTGGTAATTCCCCATCTCAGTAGTTTTTTCTCTAATGTTGCAAACAAACAAACCAATGCAGGAAAAATGTAGCCTCCTTGGCAGTGGTGGTAAATATAGTATTTGTTGTAAAGGGGCCAAAACACCTAAAAACAGAGGCTGTAAAAACCGTAAAAGAGGGACACAAACTTTTCTTTCCAGTGTTAACATGTTGTAGCATGTAGCATTCTTGTGTTGTGTTGATGTGAGATGATCATATAGTACCACTGAATATTGGAAGAAATAGTATTTTACAGTGATGAGCTAAACTTATTTTAAACTGTTGTAAATTTAAATCTGCGTGCTTGAAAATGTAATGTAACTGCACATACTCCTGCTCTACCAGTCACTTGATCCATATCACTGTAAACTGTGGCTGCTGTGATGTTTTCAGATTTCCTCTTTGCTGTGTTTTTCAGCGGATAGCAGCAGCAGATCTGGCTCCCGGCCTGCAGTACTTTGGCCGCAGTATTCATGGCACAATGGACATGAATGATGATGGTTTAGTGGATCTGGCAGTGGGTTCACTTGGTGCTGCTGTTCTCCTTTGGTTAGTATTTCACTCAGTGAATAACACTGCTGTCAAAAACATAAAAGACTATTGTGGCAGTTATTTTAAAGGCATAACTCTATTAATGAACTTCATCAGTTACTTTAAAGTTTTGCCTTTGATCCTTTTAGGGATTATCTGAGTCGAGTGAAAAATGTTGCCTTTCAGTCTTAAAGCTGATGGACTTTCATCATCTGTAACATCGTTGTGCCCTCACAGGTCACAGAGTGTTGTTCGGATATACGCCACTGTCAGGTTCGAGCCCAGTAAGATCAACATCTTTGTCAAAGACTGTCAGAGAGGTGGCAAAGACGTGACCTGTATGTCAGCCATTGTATGTTTCAACATCACTGCCAGGACAGCCGTTCCTCCCACACAGGAAATTGGTAAGCCAGTAAAAATAATCTACTTCTGTGGAAACATCTCAGTAAAGTTTCCCAGTTCCTCTGCTTGTCTTTGCTCAGTGGTTTCATCTTCCAGAGGTGAACAAAAGCCTGTTTCATCGATCACTTCTATTAATAACAAACAAGCTTTAAGGAAAGAAACATATGTTGCAAAGTGATGCTTTCACTGCCAGTTGTCCTCTAAACCCTCTGCATATTGTTCAGGAGAAGCTTTTCACTAATACACTGGAGTAGTCAACTTTGCTTTTTATAGTTGCAGTGTAGCTCTGCTGTTGATTTTTGTGCATGACAGGATGAAACATGACATCCACATCCTTCATTGTCCTGGCTCCGGTAGACTTTTCAGTGTGCGGCTGCCTGAAGAAACTGCGATGACTCCTTTCATTCGGAGTGGCGCCAAAGCCAAATGTTTCTTTACCAGCAGTGAGAGATTGTGATCTCACTGCTGGTCCTCTGCCAGAGTTACTGCCGCTGTATTCAGAGCTGGTATGTCTGAGGCTCTATGGTGCTATCAGAGGGTCCTCACTGGTAGGAGATGCATCTATGATTTCATCTCTTGTTTTGTTCTTCAAAAGCAGGCTGTTTCAGATGGTTTGGTGTTGAGCCCTCACAGACACATGTCAAGCCTGCAGAAATGTGTTGTGCCCACCTGTATAGAAGGTGTCTCTGCTCGCAATTTGTTTTAAGAGCGATCACGGCAGGGTCCAGTTTCACAGTGTATCAGGAGGCAGGAAGCTGAGGTGCGGGAGAGCGTGTTCTGAGTTAACCTCTTGACCTTCAGACATCTTTATCAAATCTATCAGATGTGGCAAAACAGAGTGCAGCAGGACCAGAGGGAGTTATCTTGTCTCCCGTGGTTGCATACAGTGGGACACATTTATTTCATTTTCCTCTCTTTGTCGTGTCTGGACACTAATACATGTCAGATGTGCTGCTGTTTGTGAGATCGCTGTGGTCTGTTGCATAAAGCTGATTTCTTCTTTCAGCCTCAGTCAAGTTAATCTAACTTATGCAAATATATATTTAAAGTATTTGAGAGTAAAGCTGATTAAACAGAAAGACTCAGCCAGCTACAGTTTTTTCATATCCAGGAAGTATTTTACTGATAACAAGTGATGCTGTGCAGCTCCACATAAAACTGGAAAAGTTCAAGTAAGAACTCACAGGAAACCAGAAGAAATTGTTTTATGAATTACAGCTTCTCTTACCAAAAGAGGAAAAGCTTTTATAGTTGATACTGATAATTGTGATGTGGTGAAAGCTTCCAAGTTAGTAACTGTTATCTAACCAGATCTTTATGCGTAACACATTAGGATTTCTCCGGCTTTCTAATTCTCTAGTTGACCCCGTGAACACATGCATAAGTTTAGCCTTAGAAGATTTTTCCTCATGCTATGAAAACATACGGCAATAAATGGAAAGCCTTCTAAAACAATGTGGTTTGGAGATGACTCAGTACCGAAGCCAGAGGGTTTGGATTCTTGTATATGTTGGTCACACAGCCGTCATATGTTCAGAGTCAAACCAATATTGCATTGCGTTGCTACAATGATGTCATTTACCAAAGCTGCTGCTGCCATTTGTCAATTAGTCTACACCATACAGTCTATGGTCTACACTAACTTAAGTAGTAACAGAAGCTCCTCTATCACGAAAAACATTTGAACACAAACAGGATATTTCACGGTTTCACATAGAAGTGTATTTTCCTAATTCTCTCTATGACCCACCAGGGATCAAGTATAATGTTTCCATTGTGGAGAGACGTTTTAATCCCCGGGCCATATTGGACAACCCGAATAAGCTGCTGCCTCAAAACCTCACACTCCTTCCTGAAGAGGAGACCTGCGAACACATCTACTTCCACGTCATGGTGAGGCTCACGATGAGGTGTCTAAGAATCTAAGGTTTTAAAATGCGTCTCGTTTTTACATCACTCGCCAGATCTTGCAAAAGTTAGCACGGTTAGCTAAAAGAGAGGTTGTGATATGAGTCATCCAACTTTCTCTGGACTGAGTCTTCTGCCCAAACTGAAATAGGACATCATCAACCACAAACATCCTAATCATTGAAAATAATGTTTTTCATATTAGGAGACCACAGACTATGCAAGGCCCATCGTGTTTGCTGTACAAGTAGGGCTACAAGATCCAGACCACGGACCGGTTCTAGATGACAGCTGGCCTACTGTCGTGAGGACTGAGGTGAGACTGTCTTTAAGTTATTAAAATGCACTTTCATAAATGATCCTCAGATTATATCAAAGTACATACGGGATGGAAAGGATTAGTGGTTTCTTTGACTTTTTCCCTGCCAAGCTGCCCTTCTGGAACGGCTGTGATGAAGATGACCGCTGCATACCTGACCTGGCTCTGCAGAGTATGACCGACCTAATGACTCAAAAGTAGGTGCACACATCCTGCCACATATACCACACACACATATACAGATGTACTGTATTTATACATGTACAATAAGTAAACTCTGGTTTGTCTCCCTTCCTTACCACCTCCCAGTCAGTTCTGTGCACAGCCTGTTCAGTCTCGTGGTGTCTTCTGTCGCCATCAAAGTGAAGGAGGGACAGAGGGATCTCTCCGGGTGCTGGAGGGAAACAGGAGGAGGATGGTGGTGGACGTCCGGCTTGAAAACAAAGGAGAGAACGCCTACGATGCTCGCCTCAATATCACCTACACACCCAACCTGCGCTTCTCCAGCCTCATAGTCAAGGTGCATTATCATCATTTTTAATTCTTGAGGACAGATTTTCTCACATTGTGTTGAAGTTATTCTGAGTAGTCTTAGATTTTACCAGCACATGACAATGAGATAAAGTCTACATTTTTGCCAGCAGTGTTGAATGAGACATCCCTGGTTATTATCTTTAATCCAGGACAACTCTGACATCAAAATTGAGTGTTACATGGAGGACAGACTGAGAAGTGAGAAGATCTGCAATGTCAGTGCACCGTTCATGAGAGGGAAAACACAGGTGAGATAAACACATTCTGGATTATAACAAAGACAGTCTCATTTTGGGTATAAACAACAAAATGTTGGGTAAAAACCACAAAATGTTGGTTGAAAAATAATAACATTTTTCAGCAAAAGCAGCAAAATAACAAACTGTGGGTAAAAACACTAAAATTTGGGGTAAAAAACAAAAAAAGTTGAGCAAAACCAACAAAATGCTGAGTGAAATCAACAGCTATTTGGGTAAAATCAGTAAAGAAATAAAAAAACAAACAATACAATTTTTAAAAAAGCAAAAAAAACAATACAATGCTGAGGAAAAACAGCCCCTCTTGTTGGGTTAAATTAATCTAGCAAGATGGACTGTCTAATATTTACCCAGGAAAACAACCCAGAATTTTTTTAGTGTGTAAATTCATTCATTTTGGTGATTTCTAAGGTCCTGCACTGATTCTGGAGCACTGTCTTGTATTATATCTCATGTTTTTCTGTAGGGTCTTTATGTGCTGTAGTTACAGTTACTGCTGTATGTTTTAGGTGAGAATTATCATTCCTGCTTTTATCAGACTGAGTGCAAACCAGATGTAAAAGCTGATCTTTCCAACCATGAAGAATGTATTCATACAGTGGTTTTCATATTGATTCTCCAATGAGATGAAAATCAGTTGAGCTGCTCGCACTTCTGGCCTAAATAAAGATCTGGATTCATGTCTGCAGCCCTGTCTGAGCGGTCTCTCTGCCCGCATTGTGCTGCTGCTCATGGGCTGAAAAAACACTGACGTCGGGGACCATATTAGACCACAGGGGCCCAGAACACATGCTGCAGGCTTTAGATGACCATGACACAGACCACACTGGTTAATGGAGGAACCACAAACCAACCGGAAGAAACCAGTTTAGTTCTGGTTTGTGAAATCCTTTCGTCTATAGTCTGACATCAAAGTATGAAAGTGTTGAAACTGCCCCTCTGTGCTAAACTTTAGAGCTAAACCAAATGTGATTAGGAAGCCAAAGTGAAGTAAATATTATTGATGCTAATATTTTCTTATGTTTACATCAGTTCAAAAATCTGACCATCACAACAAGATTAGCATCAAGATCCATATCTTTATTTGTTCCTCCTAAAATTGTGACTCAGCATTATTTATAGTCCTACGAGCAGAAAATGGCCCCCAGAAGCGCACTATAATGTTGAAACATAATACTTTGTGTGGTTTCCCAGAGCAGTCACATGCTCTTAAATCTGACGGCTGTAAAGCTGGTATACAGTCCAAGCAGGAAGTGCAAAAGAGACTGTGTTCATCAAAGTGGAAAAATACACAATTAGTTACAGAAATTCATAATACACATTAATAATTTGTTAAAAGAGATTTATTAATGCTTAAGAACCAAAAACAAATGTCAAAAACAAAACGAAACCTGTCTAACTACATACACAGCCGCCCACAGATCCCCAATTAATTTTAAATGTACAGCGCTAGGAGAGGAGGGCATGCAGGGTGATCAGGCATCACCTGCATCAGGCAACAGTGTGGAGGGTTTTTATGACCCAGACAGAAGGAGACTTCCAGTTTTTACAGAGCTCCTGGTTTCATATTTTCTCCAGCTTGATGCAGTTTAGCTCCCGTCTTGATCTCCAATCCCTAAATTTTAGGGGATGAAACGCGTTTCTATTTTAAAACAATAAAGAGGCTAACCAACAAAATAGTGGAAACTTTTTGGCGTGCCAGAGAGCCAATGAGAAATTTTAAATATGACTGGTATTTAAGTCTAACATGTTGTTTCAGTGACAGTCATCCAGAATAGGAATGTGTTTACTTGTGTGTTTCTCAGCAAATAAAATTTGCCCGGTTGTTATCCCAGGACCTCACTCTGGTCTCATCGTATTTGACCATAAACCGAACATGACCATTTGTAATAATGTGATGGAAGCAGCAGAGTTACTTGCATGAAGGCACCGTATTGTATTTTAAGTGCATGTGTCAAGAATGAGGCTCACTGAGAGACACTGGAGACGCTGTTACTGTCAGGAAAACACATTGGTGTAACCGAAAACCTACATTATGGAGTCTCTGGAACGCAGTCCATAGCATATGTGAGCCCTGTTGCTGCCACACACACACTGAAGGTGACTTTACATGTTTCTGGAAGCATTTTCTTATAAGCTAAAATAACTGTTTCAAATTTGAACATAAAAACAAGTAGAGCAAAACCTTCTTCTTTAGTTGTTACATTATAAAAAAGATCCATCTTAGCAACAGAATCAACACAACAGAAAAGCATATCCAGGTGCACCAGGTGAGACTGAGTGAAAGACACTGAGATGTATTTTTTCTCTCAGCTGGTACTGATTCCCACATTCAAATCTGCTGTTTCAAGCCTTTCCACAGGCTTGTAATGTCAACAATATTTATGACACGCTGCACTTTCCAGCGTATTTTACAGCGAAGCATTAGATTTTATTTTTAAAAGGGTGATGTTTGAATGAACTCTGATAGGGATGACGCTGATCGTACATCACACACTGCAATTAAAAGCTATTACACTGCTTTTTTTAATGCATGAGCCATGTTTTCCTTTGAAATCTGAACAATAGTGTTTCTTGCTTTCTGTCTGACGAATACCGAAGGAATGAAGGTGTCTGAAAGAGTTCATGAAATGTCCTTCACAAGTCATTATCAAAAACAATAGTCATCCCCCTGGAAACGGATATATATCACCACATTTCTCTGAAGCGCCCTCCCAGCAACTCAACCGAGAGGACCCGGTCACCCTTTAAAACTCACTGAGTGATTCATACCCGCTCATTCAGCCTGAAAAGCATCCAGAGCCACAAGGCCCATCTGCTCTGGTCGAGATCCTTTAAAAAATGTGGCAAAGACTTAAACAAGTTCTGATTGTGCACCAGGGCCGCTGCCAAACCAACCTAAACCACTGTTTAGCTGAAGGAAGGTAGGAACCTCAGTGAAAGCTTTTTAAAATAGCCAGTTGTCAGTCTTGTTTGGACTTTTCCGGTTGTTTCTGACCCGTGTAAAACAAGCTTGTTCTGTAAACTTTACTACTGCTGCAGCAAAGCGAGAGCTAAACATCATCTCCTGCGTGCTGGCGGTGAGAAATGTGTGCTGCGGTTTCGTGGGTGCACGCAGAAACACAGGATCGCAGATTATTATTATGATTAGTTGTTGAGGATTGACAATGAATGTGGCTTAGTGAGGTGGACCATCAGCCCAGTGAAGGAAGAGGAGCATCATGTCCAGATATTCCTGGCGTAGCAACATCCTCCAGTCACGGACAATCATGTCTTCCAAACCCATACCCATTGCATGCATGTTTGTCTGCATTCTTGTGCGTGTGTTTCATCTAACGCAACTTCAGTCAATTATTTTAAAAACAGGCTAGAATAAAGATCAACTCTTTATTTCAAAAAACAAAAGAGGACAAGGGTCATTTTCTGCAACTAGGTCACGATTATAACCAAAGAAGTCATCGTATTGTTGCTGTTTTTTGTCAAGGATGAGTCCATCTATGTAGCGGGAAACTACAGTAAACCTCATTATGCATTCCTCTCCAGTCAGACAGGATCTGTCAGGATTTCATTACGGCACGGACGACTGTAAACAATGCTCAGCTCCAGTCTAGTCCTCTTGATCTGCTCTCTGCTGCCAATCAAACCTCCTCTCCAGACTCGGGTTCTCCCTCTGTTTTTGTTTAGGATGCCTCCATCGGCTTCCCTTTTGCTTTTTTGTTTTTTTCACCCGTCGCCTCCTTGGTTTCTGTCTGTCTCTTTTCTGCTGCTCTGCCTATATTTTGCCTGAGTTGCACTGGTACTTGTGTGTGTGTGTTTGTGTGTGTAGTCGGCATTGTCCTCAACTAAGGGGAAATTCCCTGGCTCTATTTAAGTAGCACCAACTGTGCAACCAGCTGCCTGAGGTCAAAGCCCGGGAATTACAGCAGGTTATTGCAGACTTTACTCCTTAATCCATAATGCTGGCTCTTTACTGCTCAGGAAGCTATATACAGTAGCATATTATGGAGTTAAAAGACATTTCTAACCTGGGTTTCTAATTTGAATCTAAGTTTTGAGGAATAAAATAATTTCTATAGATTAAAGCACCATAGATTTAATATATATATTTATCTTTGTAATCTTTATTTTCTCCTGTGTAGGTATCATTTCGTCTGGAGTTTGAGTTCAGCCGTACTGTCTTCCTGGATCACCTCAGGGTTACTCTGGAGGCCAGCAGGTGGGAACTTCAGTTTAAATCCATATCAGTGTTTTAGAATAACTGAGATACATTTTCTCTGTCCTTAACTGGGATATGTGTCTTTACTGATGCTAACAACCAACCAAGACACTCATATCATGACAGCCAGGCATTATACGTAAGAAGGGGTAAATTCCAGATAAGCTAAAAACCAACAACTTAAATTCAGCCACTAGGATAAATATTCCAGCTGATGTGTCCTGTAACATCATCGCTCACGTGCTTTGAATATTTTTGTTCTCTCAACAGTGATGGCGAGGAAATGAGCACAGCTGACAATTTTAACGATATCTATTACTCACTGAAATACGAGGCAGACCTTCTCTTCACGAGGTTTGTCAGATCCTCAGTTACGTACCAGACAGTGTGTTTTGCTGAAGGTGATTTGGGGGGGAATGTAGAGGTAGTAAAAATGGAAATGCAACTGGAAAATACTAAATATATCATTGAGGGGAAAATAATTTTACTGTAGTACTGCTTTTGCTGTAATTATCATGTAATTGACTGTTTGTTGTTGACTTGGAAAGAGATTCAAATCCGACTCGGTATGAGATCAAGTCAGAGCTGTCACTGGAGGAGCCCGGGGTCATCGGTCCTCCTTTCAACTTCACTTTCCAGGTGAGATCCAGTGGCATCACCATGACTCTAATGTACTGTACAGGGGATAAAAATGCTTTGAAATGATTGACACACTTTACCCCTTGTTGTCTTAGATCCAAAACCTTGGATACTTCCCAGTAAGAGATCTTCAGCTGAACATTGAGATCCCAGAAATGACAAAAAATGGAAACCAACTCCTCAAGATAACCAACTTTCATATTGACCAGGTGGGAGGAACCCCAGTGTGTTAGTCTCACATTGAACATATAACTTTAGAATAATAAACTCATCAGAAAGTCCCCCTGAAACAGCATTTCAGTCGTATCTAACTGCTGTATCGTGATGTATTTCCAGCAAAAACAGGACATGTAGGTGGAACAAAACATTTGGAGCAATTTGATTGGACCATTATAACACAATGAAAAACCATAGCTAGCTAGGTAACGTTACTAGAAAACTTAGGCACTATGCTACTAAATAATGTTAGCAGTACATAATAATATACGTAACTGTTACAAGAAATAACTGAGAACTACAGTTGCTGAAATGTGCTGCTAACTGCAGATTGATCGACAGGTGGATGTAATGATACTGTTGTTTTAACTTGGTCTGGGTATGATGTCGAAAGTCAAGTGATATATATTTTTTTTTTTTGTCTAAAATCATTAACTAAGTCAACAATACAACCATCTATGTGATCTAAAAGAATCAAAACGACATTTTTTAATTCAAGTGGACTTTAAATAACATGTTTTGATGGAAAGTTTCATCAGCCCCAGCAAGCTAGCTAGACAATTAAGTTTTGCCAGTATGTTATTTGTCTGAATTGGAAAGTTTGTCCAGTTGTCAGATTTTATAAGCAATAGCTGGAGAGCTAATTAGGCCAGTGTTAACTACATTACTTTTGTATGTTGACTACTGACGTGTTTGAAAACCAGAAAATGCATCATAAACATGCACTTCATGGCTTCATACATAGTATCCTATAAAAAAAAGTTTTGCAAAACATGGCACTAACAACATCCCTCTTGTAATGACGTGCAGAGCTTTGAAGGAAGAAAACTGTAACACCGCTTTCTGTTTGGCTGCTTAGTTTACATACATGGCCAAGAAACACAGAATGATTGATTTATACATTACTGTATGATTTGTATATTTGTGCATTGGCAGCGGTTGGTGGGTCTGACAGAGCTGCTCACCATAGCACTCTACACTGTGGGAAAACAGTTCACTGTGGATGTGTTATTGTGACCGGGGATTTTTAAGGTTACCTACAACCCTCCACAACTGGTAATGCTAATAGTAGTAGTGTTATAAATAGCTCCCTGACAGCAGGAGTAACATTCATTTACTACTGTAGGTAGTTAGTAGGACCTGCTAAACTTTTCCACATGCAGCAGCCAAGAAACTGCTTTTAGGCTAAATCAGGACAACCAGACTGAGTGACTTCAGCTTCATGGTGTACTTCACATAACAGATGTAACAGAGGAACTATTTATTGTTTGTAATTTAATGCTAATGCATTTGAAGGAAAGGGGTGGATTGCCCACTCCGGGTCGGGGCGGAGGTCCTGCCCATGGTGGAGGAGTTTAGGTATCTCGGGATCTTGTTCACGAGAGGGAGTAGGATGGAGCGGCAGGTCGACAGGCGGATCGGGGCAGCGTCGGCAGTGTTGTGGACGCTGAACCGGTCCGTTACGGTCAATCTGCATTTCAACCCTCACCTATGGTCATGAGCTTTGGGTAATGACCGAAAGAACAAGATCGCGGATACAAGCGGTTGAAATGAGTTTCCTCCGCAGGGTGGCCGGGCTCTCCCTTAGAGATAGAGTGAGAAGCTCAGTCATCCGGCAGGGACTGGGAGTAGAGCCGCTGCTCCCCCACATCGAGAGGAGTCAGTTGAGGTGGTTCGGGCATCTGGTGAGGATGCCTCCCGGCTGGGCGCCTCCCTAGGGAGGTGTTCTGGGCATGTCCAACCGGGAGGAGGCCCCGGGGCCGACCCAGGACACGCTGGAGGGATTATATCTCTTGGCTGGCCTGGGAACGCCTCGGGATCCCACCGGAAGAGCTGGTGGAAGTGGCTGGGGAGAGGGCGGTCTGGGCTTCTCTGCTAAGGCTGCTGCCCCCACGACCCGGACCTGGATAAGCAGATGACAAGATGAGACGAGACAAATGTTTTTATTAAACACATTAAGTATTCCCGTTTTTCCTTCCATACAGAACTGATTCAGCTCAGGTATAGTGTCGAGATCATTCCTCAGCATCACTTTCAGGCTCATTAATTCTACAGTGGATTAACTTTGATTGTGTAGGGAAATTGTCCGGCTGGTTACAGAATATCACAATCATCCTATATTATCCTAAATGTTGTTCCCCTCAGTAACAGTAAGCTGTCCAGCCTCTGGCCTGTTCAGTGATTTGTGTACGGTCATAAACAGAGATCTTCTTCAGAGACTCATTTGAAATGTTTAAACATTTTTTACAAGTCAGAGAAGCTCGAACCTCCAACTGCTTTTCATTGATTGGACTCCAGGTTTGCCAACACCACTAAGCCATTAGTTTAAGGGTTACTCTGTTATTATTTTGTGTTTGTTCATGATTGTAACTTAGCTGAAGACTTTCGATCACACTTTAAGATGTAAATGATATTACTTCCAAAGAGGTTGATTGTCTTGCCGCTACCAGTCATCTGTTCCCACAATAGAGTAGTGACTGCTGTGGAATATATTGCTTCATACAGTGTCAGCTCAGCCTATCTTAATCACATGTCACACGTGTGTAAATCACACTTTTTCAGTCATGCTGTATCACACACCCATACACGCTTCACACTGTGTTCTTCTGAGAATGATAAGACAGAGACTGGAGACAGATATAGACCCTTACACACAAAACATTAGACACCTCAGATTGCTCTTATCAATGCACCAGCTTTGTGTGTACTTGCAAACAACAGTTTTATATCATACACCAAACAATCACTATTACCCCCACATCTGGATCCACTATTGACTCCATAGTCAAGACAGTGTTGCTGCACATTGTGTCACAGAATTATTTGTTTTTCATGTGATTTATGGTAATGTTTCACACATGCAAACACATTCATGGCAAAAAATACATGTAACAAGATGTCAGAAAATAAATGGGTGTCTCAACACTCATTAACAGAACAACATATTAACTCAGGGGTGGGCGATCCTGGTCCTCAAGGGCCCCTGTCCTGCATGTTTTAGATGTGTCCCTCTTTCAACACACCTGATTCAAATGATCAGCTCATCATCAAGCTCTGCAGAAGCCTGATAACGATCCTGGTCATTTGAATCAGGTTTGTTGGAAGAATGAAACATCCAAAACATGCAGGATAGGGGCCCACGAGGACCAGGGTTGGACACCCCTGGATCCTTCCACCCAGTGCTGTGTTCATGTCAGTGTTATATGTGTTTTGTTTCGTCCAGAAACAATAAGGAACAAGGAACTTTTACACATTGATCAATATGCTGAATTTAACAATTGGTCAACCTCCACGGTTTTATTCTGTCAGTATTTTTCACAGATGTAGTTATAGAAATATGAAAACTTCAATTTTAAACTTGTACCAAGCTCTGTTCTGCTCACTTGTTTCTCTAGCAGCTGTCAGTGTTAACCTAGCACCAGACCAGCTGCCAATGTGGGCAGTGATTCACAGAATTACACGTCTGCACCTCAAAAAAACTCATATTTTTTTCAGCTATGGTCACTCTTTAAGTTAAAGAAAAAAAGATCAAAATTCAATTTTTTGGTACAAATCTTTAAAAGCCAGTATCAACTCAAAATTAGTAACACGCTGTTAATCTCCACTCATTTTCTAACAACTATTTGTTTCCAGTGAACCTCTCACTGTGCAGCCCCCGTGTCACACCGAACATTTCTGTGCAATTAGGCACAAGTGTGACATTACTGTCACCTTCCACCCACTAACACACAAACAAACACGCACACACACTCAGACACAGAAATGAGGCATTAGCACATTACAGGATGTGTTGCCATGGTAATGCGACAACCCATAATCACATTGTGAGTGCGCGTCTTGGTGAGTCACCCACTGTTAATCCATATTCATATCCAGAGTGCTTTTTTGCTCCCGCATATGCCACCATGTGTATGTAGTCTTTGGTTTTATGTGTGTTAACATTTAATACATGAAAATTAAATTGGAAGCAGTTACTGAAATGTATTTTTAACCTTCGGTTCAATTATCTGGTCAGTATGTGACCACATAATTGTCATTATTGCATTTCTCCCTTTTAGTGGTGTGTGTGTGTGTGTGTGTGTGTGTGTGTGACAGAGAAGATGGGATTGCTGCTTTCCTAAGAAGTGTCTCTAATGTTTTCTCCAGTGACCACCTGCTTCCCTCTCACTCTGCCTCATGTTTTGTTTCTCTTTCCGTCTGATGTATTTTCCAGTAACTAGGTCCCTGCTTTTTCATCCTGAGAATCATGCTGACTCTTGTATAGTCCCAGGTGCACAGCTAAAAACTGTAGTTTGGAAAATCCTGTATTTTTTGGTATATGACAAATAAAAGTCCACACATTATATTTACCCCACATCTATATGGTAAAACAATCTAACTGTTTTGAACCTTGTAACATTTCTGTCTGAATGGAATGTTGTCTAATAAGCATTGAGGCTGGTTTAGGTTGTATAAGCAGAGAGCATAAAAATCCATTTTCATTTTATTGTCTTCTGTTTTGCCCAAATCAGTTCAGTAAACAGGGGAATACTGTGAGTGAGCCACTTTTAAGTTATTGAAACGATTCTTTTTAATGTTTATCCTCCATGTGGTGCAGGCCTGCAGCAACATTTAATACATCAGGGACCAAATATTGCACAATTTAAAGCTAATGCTCCTGTCTTGTTTGATTAAAGCCCAAAGAAATATCCCAAGTCTGAATACCTAATAATACATAAAAAAGCTAATGGTGAATCCACTGCACATGTTTCTAAATCAATGCAGAAACTACACGTTAGCATGTAATTACTCGTCTGTTTCTTTACTTTCATGTGAGCTTTCTTTAATGCACCCTTAAGTGTTTGTGTATTACTATTAGGAGTGTTAAATTATTTAACAGAATCAGTGCCGTGTGAGTGTTTTTCTTGAGACCAGCCCCCCTGCAGCCTTCACAGTGCACTATACCCCATACTGTTTTATTACTGAAGGAGGTGGGCCTGTGGGTGTGTGTTGCTGAGGTTTGTGTTATCTGTGTGTTTGTATTTAACACTTCCTGGGTGAATCATGGACCTGGCCTCACGCAAGGCTCATGATCTGTGACTGACTGGTGTGAACTCTTCACAGCTAGGTTCTCGGGCAGCTCTAAACATGTGCTGCTGGATGTCTATAGCAGGAATTATACACTTTACAGTTGTGGTTCTTATGCCAATTTCTGATACGGTGACACTTTACAGTTTTGGGGAGTTTCATGTACTGCAGAGAGAAAAAAAACCAAGCCAGATATTAAATAGTTAAAATAAATTCCTCAGCAGGTTTGGGAGTTGAGATTCTCGGCTCCAGCTGTGACAGCTGCTGTGGTTGTCTGGTGATGAAGGCTCTGGGAAATGTCAGTTTAGTGCCTGGTTTTCTATAGTGTGATGAATTTGCGCTTCTATATTAAAGGGTTTTGTGTGTTTTTTTTAATTAGAAACAAAATTAGATTTAACATGTTAAACAGAAAACAAAAGATTTCTTCTTCAAACTAAATATGTCCTTATTTCTTTGCAAATCCATGCAGAACGGATATAGATTTGTCACAGCGTGCCAGCAGATATAATATTAATAACACTTTTGTCCTTGCAGTCCCTTCTCATATAATCTCGTTTGGTGTTTTGTTTGCATTTCATCAAGAAAATATTGTTGATTTACCACCTTTGAGAAATGACCTATGGCCAAACTCTAAGTCTCACTGTACACAAGATGGTGAAAAGTAATTACAAGGTTTGCTCGCAGGGTAACAATAATTATTAAAATAACACACATCTCGCTTAGCCACAGGGAGCTGGAGTTTATCCCAACATGCACTGAGAAAGAAGAAGACATCCAAGCATTCAATAACCAGCCACAGTCCTCTGTTATTTCCATTATAGTGAAACCACTGCCACTTATAAAAACAATATATATTCATTATCCTCCAGATAACTCAGTTACAGCTTATATAATGATGATCGTCCCCACAAACAAAGAGATGTCCTCCTGACAGTCACCTCTTGATTTGTTTTATTCAGACAGACTGAGCTAATTTTCAATGACTCTCTCCAGCTCTTTGAAGATGTCAATTAGTATTAACAAGTTATGTAAGAAGAGACAATATTAACCGTGATTATGTGCCACATAAAAGCTTCCCACTGAGAATAAGATGTTCTGCTTGTCAAGGACGAACACCCACAATAATTTGAAGTAATGAAGTGCATCTTGCCTTTGTGTTTTGACACTTCAACAAGAATCATGTTAGCAAAGAGAGGCGGAGTGGGGGCACAACAGGGACAGGTAATGTATTTGTCAGTTATTACGCAACAGCTCTGCTCCTGTGTGTGCAACCAATTCAGATTTAATTCAGTGTTATAGTGTTACAAATGGATTATTGTTTCACTTCAAGCCAATTTGTGCATGTATTTGAATCAATTAAAACTTGAACTAAATAAGTTGATGAAACTTCTTTGGAAAATGTCATGATCCAAAAGATAATATCACACCAGACCTGTGGTGGCACACTTGATGAGGTGCATTTACAAGACAGAAATCCTTAAAAAATAAAGAATAATAAAAACACAACAGAGAAATAGAAATTGTATTACAGAAATACAGAAAACAGGCAGGAAAGTACAAAAAATAATGTGTCTGAACATGCTCCATTTTTCTATACTCACAGCTTTACCATTGAAACGACAAAGCGAACAACTCGGATTATGATCCAGTTACCATGGCAGCTGTAAGTTGGTCAGTAGAACGCAAACATGTGTGAGGCATGACTCTTCTGTCCATAGTGCAACAGACTGAATATATATAGGCAGAGTACGTAGATGTTGCCATGCTGATGATCATCACATGCATCATCTTTAACATTGGTAGAAACTGTTGAATTCATAAGAAAGTGACATTTGTGGCAGGTATTTTAGCATCTAGTGAATATGGAAGTGAAAAACCCAATTTGTGCATTTAGCATTAGCTGCATCCTGCACCAGAAAGATAGGGTGCAGTGTTTATTGTGCAGTCATCTTTCTTTCTTTCTTTCTTTATTTATTTGAATGGGACAGCATGTATTAACAAATGCCGTAAATACACCAGATTTAGCAAAACGCTAATTTCCATCTGTAGTCCCATTAAAATGGAAAAACAAGAAGAAGACCAACAGCATCAGATACAGGAATAGGAATAAAAAGCAGATAAAATACGTGAACAAACAACACAAGACACTACATTATAAACAAGTACAGAGTTAAGTGCATCTAAATACTAAAGTGCAATTAGTTAGTGCTTATGTGCAGTCACTATTAAAACACACAAAACCAGCAACACACATGCACACACACATGCACGCACAAAGTCATGTGGTCATGTGAAACATAAACACCATGGCCTCTGCAGTAATGATCCCATTCTTCAAATAATAACTGACAGACAATATTAGCATATGAGTGTGGGGGGTCAGCATGTGCACATTTGAGTTTACAGAACAAAGGAGGTGGCCACTGTACAATGAAGGTCAATTCATTGTATTTCAGGAATGTCTGTAATTACTTTGAAACCTTGCAGGGACTTAGTCAAAGTTAATTCGTTATGAATCACCAGTTGTTTTATATTCTTCAACTTTGTTAGCTATGCTCGAGTGATCAAACCATTCCTCACATTATGACCCTCAGAGTTAAAACTTTTAGTCTTTAATCTTACTTCACTCGTCACAGCAGGCTATTCATTTTAGCTTTAATCCATTAAATGCAGCAGGATTCCAGCTTTCCAGTGTTAAAGGTTCATGTGTGTTCTACATTTGGCAAATGTTAAAGTCAGCTTGTTAGCCTGTCAGTAAACATTTATCTTATATAAACACCAATATCTATACAGTACAGGCCAAAAGTTTGGACACACCTTCTCATTCAGTGCGTTGTCTTTATTTTCATGACTATTTACTTTGTAGAGTGAAGTAAAGTAATGATGGTCACTTGTTTTTCTTTAGTTAGCTGATTGGTTCTTGCCATAATATGACTTTTAACAGTTGTCCAATAGGGCATAACCTCCTTGTTAGCCATGCATTTTGCTTTTCTCCTAGCTTTTTGGGATTATTGGATCCTGATAAGTCTAAAAACTAAGCATCGTCTTTGAACAGAGAGTAGTAATACTAGTAGTAATAATACATTAACTGATGTATTTTGCTTTTGCTACCACTAGAAGGAAGAATAGGGGTGTCCACGAACAAAGATAATATGATTAGATATAGTGTCCAGAAACAAGGATGACCGCTTTTTGTTAAGAAACATGAAGGATACACTGTAGAAAATCTAAAATGTAATGTGCACGTATGTGGACGCAGGGTCTCAAGAGGTTAACTTCTGCACAACACAACTGATGGTCCCAACCCCATTGATAAAGCAAGAAATTCCACTAATTAACCCTGATAAGTCACAGCTGTGAAGTAGAAACCATTTCAGGTGACGACCTCTTGAAGCTCATGGAGAGAATGCAAAGAGTTTGCAAAACAGTAAACAGACCAAACGGTGGCTATTTTGAAGAAACTAGAATATAAAACAAGTACATAACTCCACGTGTGTTCATTCATAGTTTTGATGCCTTCAGTGAGAATCTACAATGTAAATAGTCAATAAAATAAAGAAAAAACATCGAATGAGGTGTGTCCAAATTTTTAGACTGTACTGTACATACTTACACTTGATCATTTGGTCAGTTGTTGTAATAACAGTAATAGTAATAATTGCTTTAATAAGAATTTTACATTCCAAATATTAATGGAATAAATCATTTTGTGTTGAATTCCTTGTTAATTTATCAAACACACAAAGTTCCCCACCAAGATCAATAGTCTGGGATGGAAGCAGACATGTAATCAATACAAACTCCAGATCAAGTGCGTCATGCATCTGTTGTCAGACCGGATCTATGCAGGAGGAAAATTAGGTTAGAATGATTCACGACTGCCAATATGCATTCCCTCACAGGAGACAGTACAGTGTCTTCCCACGCCTAAATGGACACACAGAAAGTGTCCTTGTTCTCACTGTAGACTTTATAAATATTACCACAGACCACGTTTGCTTTTCTGCGCATTTTTCCGCCCTGAGGGTCCAATCAAAGAAAGAAAATGCTTTCCAATTTTGGGTCTCAAACTGAACTGAGCTCAGCATTTCTTCACATTGAGGTTATTACATTTAATTAAATGTTTCTGCAGGCTCTTCTGTTGGTTCACAACAGGTCAACAGTGCCCAGAGAGAGAGAGAGAGCAGGAACAAAGTGTATGAATGATGGAGTAGGACAGTATGACAGGGTGCATCATGCCTCTTTCAGCACAGAGGATGACGTGCCAAGTGACAAGTGAGAGCAAGCGAGAGGAAGACACCAGAGAGAGAGGAGAGACATATAATAGCTTCCTTTACACACAGCCAGCTGACCAGCCATGCATTCAGACACAGACAGGCAGCTCCCAGAGGAAAGTCTTTGGTGAATAAAAATCAGAGGCCAGGCTGCACCAATTTCTGTCATCCACACATCCTTTCTTTGCTCTTCTCACTCTGCTTTCTTTTGCACATCTTCTTCAAACTGCCTTCATTGTGATTTCCTCTCTACATCGTTTTCCCCTTGTTGCTTTTCTTTCTCACACTGACATTTACGCATGCCCAAATTTTCTCTTTTTTATTCACTTTTGCTCTTTTTCCCTCACTTCTTCAAGCCAAGCTGGGAATATAGCGCAGCAGAGCCTCTTGCGATAGAAGCAGCAGAATATCAAATAGGGGGCAAAACATGAGACAGAAAAAAAGAGGAAGAGAGAGAGAGCAGCACAATGATGTCACAGCTACGTGCTAAGCCTTCATAACAGGGTTACCACCACCACACCTGTCATCCTCACTATCATCATCCCCTGGTTAATGGATCAGTGGGTTCTTAATGTGTTTCATTCATTCATGCTTGCAGGATTCCTAAGATACTTAAAGTATCACCTTGCAGAAAATAATGATAACAGTGGAAAATGAAAATAAATAGAAACTATTACATTCAGGGCCATATACATATCATTGCAAGATGCTCAAAGCAATAATATTATATACTATAAAACAGTCAAACTCTAATGCATTGAGAACCTTGAGTTATTTTAAACTTTTAAGTGTCTGGTAATGGTTGATGCAGACATTAGAGGACCATTACCAGACTTCCTTTACTTCTCTCTCAAACTCAAAAGCTTCTTCTCTGTCAGTCCATATATTTTGTGCATCCTTTTGTAGATGCACAAGGAGGATGACTGACTGCCGGTGTCTTCAGCGAACCTCTCTGAGTAAGCTGGGCTGTGACTCAATCACACTTACAGAGAGTCTAAATATTTCATATCTTTAATAAAACAAACTCTGCTATGTGAGACCTCTGCAGCTGGTATGTCTTGTTGCTTTTAGTCACAGGACAATGATTCATACCAGTCTGGGAGGGATGCTGTGAATTCTTGTGTTCAAATTATATATAGAAATATGGTTTAGAGAGTTGGCCTGCGGCATAACTGCTGACGAGATGACCTTCTGTGTGAACGTGGCAGCGTGTATGCATGAAACAGCCTCAGATATTTAAGATTCCCTCACGTCTAAAACTCGCAGTAAGTCTTTCATCTCTGTGGCGTTTCAATTAGCTGATGATTAATTAAAGACTTAATGCATTTGACATTTAACACAAAGAACTAATTACATTACTCGAATAGGACATGTAGCGCCAGGGTAGGATAAGAAGCATGCAAACGTTTACTAAAGAAAAAGTAAAACATGTTGGAAAATATTGCTTTTTGCTTTCATGCAGAAAGTTAGATATGATTGATATATATCTCTGAAGGTTTCCTAGCAACCAGTTAGCTTAGCATGAAGACTGAAAACAAGACGAGACAGCTCGCTTGTCTCTGTCCAGTCATACCAGCATTTCTGTGCAGTGTAAAATCAACACGTTGTGGTTTTATGATAAACTGTAAGAGACTCTGCTGCATAACCTCCCATAACGTAACGTAACGTAACGAAGGAGCTAGGCTACATGTTCCCCTTAATTCTGTTTTTCTGAGCTTCCAGCTTTACTGTCAAATACATGAGGATATTATTAATGTTCTCATCTGACTCTCAGCAAAAATAACAAACATATTTCCCAAACTTTTCCTAACTAAACTATACAAAAATGTATTCATGGCTGGCAGCTCGAGCACATTTAACATAGTCTCAGAATAAAAACTGGCAACTACTGGGGCTGTAATGATTTTAATACAGTGCCACACCCTTACCCAGTAAGATGGGTGTAACAGCAACAACAACTAGACATACAAACGATAAAATGTTGAGTAAAAAGAGCCCATCCTGTTGGGTTAAATTAACCCAGCATGCAGTTAGTCCAAAATTGACCCAGCCTTTTTCACTAGATAGCAGCCTGTTCTTCAAGCTGTAAAGGATTTGGAAAATCAGACTAAGCTTTGTGATGGGGGATGCACTGGAGCAGCTGAAGCTGCAGCAGCAGCAGTTGCCTGTGCTGTGTATTAATATTCATGCGACCCCTGGCAGACTGGGTTTGGGAGATCCTTTTAGAGAAGTGTTTATTATGGTTGCAGCAGATAGAGAGAAAAAAAGAGATCGTTGAAAGGGGCAGGCTGGCAGCAGGAGCAGCAGCTTTAAGGCATTGTGGCAAGTCGACATTGCAAAGCTCTGAATGGTCCTCAGCAGGTGGGATCACCCGTAGCCCCCCCACCCTGCCCTGCATGTGCTAACTCACCCAAAACAAGAGTGCACACAAACATTAAATATATTTGCATGGATGCCAGCAAACAAGCGTACTTTAAACAATCTCACAGTATGTACACAGAAACAACACAATAAAGATGTAGAAAGTGGATCTACAACAGGAACTGACAAAAAGATGAAAAAGCAGATGCACACTCCATCTGCTATGACGAAAGCAGCGAGCGCTGACTTGACACATGACCTTAAGCCTCGGCGGCTGCCACTACTGCAGCCTTAGAAACCGTCTCCACCACAGCTCCTCCTCCTCCTCCTCTTTCTCCTCCTCCTCCTCCTCCTCTTTCTCTTGTCTTCATTGAGTGACTACACGCTCCGGTGATTGCTACTGCTTAAAAAAAAAACACCCCATAAACCCGCTAACCATCTCCTCCTCCACCTCCTCTCCGCTGAGTGATCTGGGGCCCCTCGGCTCGGCACAAAAACACGGCTGCTCGTCTGTCAACCAGAGGCGCAGGACAGAGCGGGGCCCCTACTGACTCCTATTCAGCTCCACTGAATGACATTATTGAAATCCCAGTCCCGGCTGTGTGCATGTGTGGAGGCAAAAGGCCCACACCTGTCCTCTTACTGCGTCTAAGAAGACAAGATAGAGGCGGGAGACAGAGGAATGTGTTGACGCACTACCAAACCAGCTGTTACGTCTAAGCAGTTTCCAAAATGCCTTGTGTTTTTGTGCTTACTGTGGTGTTTTTGCATGTATTACAACATTATTCTCTATAAAATAGTTGCAGATTTGGATTAAATTCTCCATGGAAATCTACAGTGAAGTACTAGTGATGCTTTGACAGAATGTGACAATAGTCAGTTGAAACTTGACCTAAACTTTTTGTGTTTGAGTTGAAATGGACCAAAAAATGTGACACAGGCCAAAACAGAAAATTGTAAATATCAAAAATATGTTTTTATTTAGTGTTTTAAGATTTGGAGGGCACACATAAGACAATATGAAAGTACCTATGCATGTACTTCTTTAGAGGTATAATGGCTGCCTGTGTAGACTGCAGCAGAGAGAGAGTGTGTGTGTGTGTGTGTGTGTGTGTGTGTGTGTGTGTGTGTGTGTGTGTGTGGTATATATAAAATGTCACTTTCATCTGCGCCATAAGAGAGAAGTCTGCAGTTTCCCATCTGTTACTCGTTCTTCCATGCTTCGAGATTTATGTGCGATTATTGTTCCTCTCTGTTGTGTGTCCATGTGAATCCCCTTCCTACCTACTCAGACTTTAAAGAGTCAATTTGCTCAACACCGTGTGTAAGAAACCACCTGTTTAAATAAAAGGCATTCCAGAGGGGAACTTTTTTCTTCTTCTCTGCTTCCAATATGAACAGATTCTTCAAAGGCCGCTCTAATCATGACACACATCCCATTTATCTGTGTTTGTTCCGGTGGTGCTGCTCTGTGGCTGATATTGATTTCCAAGTTGGGACCACCCTCAAGGGGTTCGCACAGGATGAAGGCCAATCAATATGTACTGCTTGTCTCGTAGACATTAGTAAAACACATCAGAGAATAAACTGGCTTGGTTTTACAAAAGGACAGAAACATCACTTGGAAAAAAGGGAACATAAATATTAAATTAGTCTTTATTTATTCATGTAGGGGTAATTCTCCAGTAGTGCAGCTACAGAGGGTATTGTGGCATCATGAGCCAGTTCATAAAAACTGAATCTGAAACTCTACAGACATCAGAAACCAACAGTTTTGATTACAGTAAAGTGTGACATGACTCTGAACATGTCCAGCTCTGTTCAGGACATTAGATGGGTTAGTTGTAAGTTAACAGACAGCAGTGGTCCACAAACCAATAACACACTTGACAGAAACCTTCTTCTTTTTCTCTTCTCTGTTGCACATCATCAGCTGTTATCTTAAGTTATTTCAGATGTGAAGGCTGCAGTCGTTCCACACTGGAATTTATTGTCTTGAAGCTTTTATCAAATACCAGCACTCCTATATCAATTCTCTGGCTTTTTTTTTTTTAATATTATGTAACCCTGTTGTTTTGTTTTATGATTTGCCCTTGATATGAAATCCAGTTATGTGGGCAAACAGACACACTTTCCCTTACACCCACAAAACACACACATACACCTATAAAACACATCCACACACCCGCATTATTGCATAAACTCCTAATCTAATATAAAACACCACTGAAACCACATCAGTTGTTCTCAGCTGAAACTCCTCCTTCTCCAGGGTGTTGAACAGTTCTGCAGATACAAAATATCTATACTTTAATTATTCGTTTTCTCTTTTTTTTTTTTGTATCTTGGTGCAGAAGTGTTTACAGCATTTACAAAGTTGATGCATTGGTATTGTGTTGTATTGGTGCAGACATGTTGGTACAGTGACAAGATGACATGCAACCCAGGAAGTCTGGTTTAAGAAATGCATCTCTGTGTTTTATGTTGCCTGTATGTTGCCAAAACCTTGACAGCAGATCATTTTATGAGAGAATAAAAATATCTTCCAACTCTGAAGTGTGATTACACAACAGTCCACAAAAAGCTCAGCCAGGTTAATCTAATTTTACTGGAGAAGTAATGTTTGTGTCTCCTGGTGCATCAATTAAGCAGTTTCATTAAAATTAATGAGGTGTTGTTGTTTTTATGTGATGCTGATGTCAGTATGCTGTCGATCCATGAAGCAGAATTTCAGAGTAGAGTCAACACGAATATTCAGAACTGTTAAAATAACATAATAACTTTATGTTGGGTTTATGAACAAACACATGAGCTATGTTGAGTGTGATAGATAGATAGATAGATAGATAGATAGATAGATAGATAGATAGATAGAGAACCTGTCAACAGCATATATACATAAAAGAAAAAACAAAACCAAGTGTGCAGAGTAACTAATCAAGTTACTAAGACTTATAGACCTGACACAGCCTAATGAGTCCGTTCAGGTCCAATTAACAACACGTGCATTGTTGACAATATAGATGTTTTAATAGCAGAACTAAAAAATGTTGTTTGTGCAAAAATGTTGTCATTTTTGCATTTACTCTACCTAAACAACATGTTTTGCAGCAAAATGATGAACAGAAAAATATTTTACTGTCTTAACAGAGATCCACCACCTTTTTAAAAATGTTTTTAATATAGACTGTATATGGTCATGTCACCTGTTGGTTTGTGGACTCACATTTTGAAGACTGGAGTTTGGCGTTTGAGTGTTGCTATGTTTTTTTGTCCCGAGCCAGAAGTGACATAATTTGGATATGAAGGAAGGAGTGAGAAGGTGGATCTGACCTTTAAACCCAAGGATGCTACCCAATGACCCTGTGTACACTTGAATACTTTCATCCATCTTGGGTTTTGGGGACAGCCGAGATGCATCAAGTTCACACCTGGTATATTACATGCATCTCCAAACTTCTGCTGACTACTTGTGTTGCATGTCACTACTGGAATTTTGGGACCACACAGTTATTACATAACAACTATTTCCCCTGTGTTTTTTGGTTTAACAACTTCCCCAGTGTGGGATTAATAAAGTTTATCTTACCTCTTATCACCAGAAGAGCGCCAGCTGTTGTAAACACTCAGCACACTTATCTAAAAGAGAGAATTCCAATACTTCATGAGCTGTTATACATGCACGAGATAGTCCAACTGTCTCAGGTGATAGGACAAAGTTGTTTATGAGTTGTAAATGAGCGCAGGGCAAGATGAAGGAGACTAAACACAAGAAAAGCTGCGTCAGGATGCATTAGTGTTTACACTACAACAGATATGTGGTCACATGTGCTCCAAACCACTTCCACATGCGGTTTGAGTGATGGGTTCTCAGTGTGTTAGAGGTCGTTCATACTTGTCCTTAGCGAGGTTTATCATTGTCCCCGAAAGCCGAGACGCACTTTTCCACTAGACTACATGGTAACTACTCGCCTCGCCTCAGTTGTGTTTCCATAACAGAAAACAGTCCCTCTTCACTGTAGTCGGTCATAAGGCGAAGGAGGAGGAAGTGGATGAAGTAATCTTCAGATTTCTACTGTTGTGACGTCACAGAAAGCAGCTTGAAGAGTGTTTCAGGCGAGAAATGAGTTGTTTTTACTTCAACTATGTTGTTAATTCATCAAGTTAATTAAAAACTTGCTCTAATGTTTTCAGAGCTGTGAGCCCTCGCTACAACCTCTGTCAGCTGTTCGACCCACCAGGTGGTCAGAGCTCATGTTTTTTTTCAGCTGACGTTTTTAAATAAAATTTTGACGTTGCACTAAAGCCTGTTAATGTACATTGAACTGATCCATTTAGTGGTTCTCCCCACATAGTAGAACCTTGTTATTCTGACTATTACCTTGCAGACTGTCGGCTTGCGGGTACAAATGTTTCTGGGCCACGCAGTGATGATGCAGTGACGCAGTGACAATGCTGACCAATCAGATTTTAGTACCTGCTCATACCTGACTGGGTACCTTTTTTGGAACCACAGAAGATGAGGTACTAATAAAGTCATACCAGGTACCAAGTTTCAGGTACTTTTTGCCAGTGATCCACAAACCGAGGCAAGGCAAGGCGGTACCATGCAGTGGAAATGCAAGTAGCCAAGTGCAGACAGAGTCAGTGTGTATGAGACCATAGTTCCTGTCTAGTCTCATTGGAGATCAGACCTTTCAATCAAACAAACCACACCCCTGAATCTTCCTCTTTTTGAAAGTCAATATCGACTTAATTATGCTTTTTTTCCCCCAGATGGACGACCAGACCACTAATACAAAGAGTCGACTTTAGCTAATCAGAAGGACTTATGAGAAAACTACACTGACTGACTATTTCATAGTTGAAAATTAGGATTTTGTTATTGGAGACAATTAGAGTATTTTTAGAGCCAGCATCTAGTGGCCATCGGCAGTATTACACCTTTTGCACTTCCAAATTGGCCTCATTTTTGAGACCTGGTTGCTTTGTCCATTTCTAAACACAGTCTTTAGTTTATATAGTATCATATAAAACCAGAAATAGTTTCATTGTCTGTTGGAATGACCAGAAGGAAATTTTCAGTCAGGTCATGTAATGAGAAGTATTTGTGTCAGGTGTAATAAAATACTCAGATGTACACAGAACTGGAAAACATTAGTTTTTTTGTGCAAGCATGTTCCAGTAAACTTAATGTAGTGTAGTTTACAGTATTAAGTTGGCACTGACACATCAAGCAGACACATTAACATTAACACTTAACAGGAGTTGTGTTTCTAGCTTCCTGACATTGTTTTGGTTTCCACCCATGTCTGAGAAAAATAGTTGCAACTTTAGCTCTGATTGTAAAACCTGATTCAGAAGCTATTTGCCAACTTTGTCCATATCTAATGTGGAGCTGAGTGGGCAGCGTTCAGTGGGTTAACCAGAGATTTCTGTGGAAAAAACCTGCCACTAAAAACAGGGTTTTTGAGAGAAGTGGGACTGAAGCATACAGGTAGTAAACCCAAATATGTCGCTAAAAGTCATACAAAAAAACACCACAGAACTACTAAATTTAGTAATAAGCATAGACAAGTGACACATTTCCTGTAATTTGATCTATTGTTGAAGATTTAGAAAAGCTAATTGCTCATTTTAGAAAAAAGAAGCTCATGTTGTGTCTTGGTTTTCCTGTTTGAGAGCTGGCTTAGCAACACCAGATGGAAACTTCAACCATAACCTACTTTGCTGTTTAGTGAATTAGACTGAAAGCAACAACAGACACAGGAAGTATCGTGGCCTGAGCTGTATTCAGAAAAGTGAAAACAGAAAGAATGAAAGCCATGAAAGCAGAATTTACCAAAATTTCTGGTTCAACTTATTTTACTTTCATTCCTGTGAAGCAGTGTTTTATCTGAGTCATCATTCAGTGTGTCCCTGCAGCTAAGGAAAATTTGTTTGTGTGGTTTTCCATTAGTTAATGGTAAAAGCAACAGACTCCACAAATATCTTCGCTCTGATAAAAGTCCACAGAAATATATAGGATATTATGTATTGTAGTTTAACCACTAATTTCACTTAATTAATTTTGTTTTATTATCATCATTTGTCCTGACAAAGCAATACTGTAGCAATATGAATAAAACTTTGTTCATTTAGTATTTAGTAAATGCAAATCCTTTGTATGTACAAAAAAATACATTTTGTGTTTTGAGAAAAAAATAAAAATAGTTTTGTTTGATAGACCCTGTTGCTAGTGTAATGGCAGACTTCAAAGAAACTGATGGCCTTAATTATCCTCATTCCAGACGTCTGAATCTTCACCCACATGTGTGATATTTTCAGAATAGTCACTGAGTCTTTCAGTTTGTTAGGCTGAAAGAATCTGACTTTACCGTCGATTGTTCGGTTCTTAACTGTGAGCAGTGAAAAGTCATTTAACATTAAATTGGGTGCAATTAACAATATAAATAGCTTTATTCAAGTCAGTATAACTTTAATGTATATCTTCAAATCCAAGTGTGAAAATGGAGGAAGCAAACAACGGGATCATCTGAAAAAAGCTTCTCTCCTCGAACATCAGTGAGGCAGTTCACACACAAACCATGTGTTTTGTGTGTTAGTAAGTACAGGTGTAAACAAAGATGCATCTCTGTTGTCCACTCGTGATCCGATCACCTGAAACACATGAGAAAACCAAATGTGAACACATCCAGTTTGAATGCAGTCTTATGCCAAAAAGACATAAATTCCTGTGTCTTTGATCTCTCCCCCACTCTCTCTCTCCCCCTCCCTCTCTCGCTTCCTCTCTCTCTCTCTCTCTCTCTGTCCCTAATACATGCACAGACATGTCCAGACAGGACAGGAGGGAAACCCCCAGCACATGGTGGGAAAGCACTGTGCATCCTGAATTACAGGAGTGACCTGTAAGTACAAGAAACAAAAACACATATGAATTTACAGCGTTCAAGTGTGATAATCACCCACGGTTTAGCAGTCTGACCCAGATTAATTTAGGACGAAACAAAAGCCTGATTAGAGAGAGAAATGTTGAGGGGTCAAGGAGGGAGGCAGATGGACACACAGACAGAGGAGGGCACACAGACGCAGAAAGAAACATTTATGAATATGGATGCACCTACATGAATGTAACGTCTGCCTGGCTACACGGCGCGTGTGTGTGCTTTATGTCCATTTAAATGTGTATGTTCTGATTCTTTCTTCTCGGGAATGTTTGACCTTTGACCATCTCTCTGCGCCCCCCAACCCACACACACACACACATACACACACACACATACACACACCATCTCACCTCCCTTTATCCTGGACAGCTGGCAGCAGGGACCTGGCCAAAGAAAAAGATCCATCTGTCGCCTTCCTTCAAAGGTCAGGGCTCAGGGCTGTGTGTGTGTGTGTGTGTGTGTGTGTGTGTGTGTGGAGGGAGGAGGGAAGCTTCTTTTCACTGCGTTAATCTCCCCCGTTGTTCTCTCTCGCGCTCTCTGGCACACTTCTGAGGGATACGGCTGTTTAAAATGCAGACACCACTCGCGTCCATGTCTGGTGTGTGCGTGTGTGTGAGTGTGTGTGGATGCCCCTGCCTGTTTGAACATGAGAGCCCCACTTGGGGGTGTGTATGTGTGTATTATGTATCTCACCTCGCACTCCTCCATATATTAACAACAACACTGCTGGTGCATATTCAGCACTTCTGTTTGTCATGCTAGTGGATTTTTGCATGTCTCGCAGACAGCTGCCGCTGATTGTATGCTGGTCTTTGATCACGCTGATTACAGGCATCACAGTTGAAAGCCTCAACATTTTTGATTTGTTATAGTGGATCAATAAGTTATAGAATAATAAGACTAAATACACACCAGAAGAATGAATGTGTTTTGGCTTTCATGTCATTGAAATAGCTATTTAAATTAGCCTGATTTTAAATGCCTGTATAAATATTACACAAAATTCAATTAATTTGAATCAAACAGAGTATGTTTATTTCTAAGCCTTATGTTTTTTTAAGACCCCTACATGACACAGTTTGTCAGAGTGAGGAGAGGCCTCAGCTTTCCTGACTAAACAGTGAACTCCTGTTCTTGAATTTACTCCCCCTGTTGGTCTATATTAAAATAACCATCAAAGTCATTGAATGTTGTTGTTATCTGTCTGGCTGATGATTAAAAATGCACCATAATACAAGAGTTTGCTGTTCAGAACACACATCCAAGGAATAGCTTTGTTGTGAGTTACAGATAATATTTAATTTTTATGGAGCTCAAAGTTTATACTAAGCTTTTCTAATAATCTAATTAAACGGTTGTTTTTTCATAGTCCAGCTCACATGGGATCATAAAATCTCTATCTGTTCTTGTTTATAAAAATTACAATCAGATTAACACATCTCTGCATGAGAATGACCCACTCACACCTCAAAACCTCATATTTAATTGACCTCCGTAAAAGCTGAATAATCTCCGGGCAATTTAGTTTTACATTTCTAATGTTCTTCAACTCACAAATTCTCATTTTATATTCTAACCTTTGTTACCTCTAAGAGGGGATATTAAGCTGGAAATTCCCTGCTTGTTCATGCTCTTTTACTTCATAAACGTCCAAACATTCCTCTTGAATTACAATATGGGCAGCAATATAACGTTACTGCGGCTGATTTGTATTGTTGAGATTTTATCAAGGCAGCAGATTACACTTTGAATTCATTCCAGGTTGTACGGCACAGTGCAGTCAGAGAGCCAATAAAGCATGTTGACAGGTAGAAACTCGTTTACAGTGTGATAAGATGAATGTGAGGGAAAGAAAAGGAGATTTGGACTAATGCATTAATGTTACATAAAGGGATTTAGGGAGAAAACAAAGAAGTTCTCTGTGCGATTACTGAGGATCATACGCAAACAGATAATCTGCCATGTCTCGCCCTGTTTGAACACACTGTTGGAAATACAGGCAAGAGATTAGAGCCACAGGGGTAGCAGGTAAGCTGTAGTACAGTAGGCCAGCACAGACCATTGATAATGATTAAATAAGAACCACTGGTCGACGTATGTAAGACAAGGTGGTTGATTTTCCCATTTCAGTTTAGTGACGATAGACTAAACATCCTTTACTTCAACTCTGACTTTTTTAAAATGTTGTTTTGTACAATTACAGATATCTATCTAACAAATGAAGATGGAGGCTCTCGCATGGATGAATATTATTACAGTTTGTCCAAGTAAATATTTACATTTTCAGAGTACATTCACATATATAGTACATAGCTTACTCAGCTCTAAATGAGTGTTTTGAATGTGTTTTAAGGATTAAGGAGTACTTTATTTACTGTATTTTCCGGACTATTGAGCGCACCTGTCTATACGCTGCTATTGAATTTATTCGAACAGTTTCATGTGGTCCACTCTGGCCGGGTCTGATGTGAGGAGGCTAAATGTATCGGCGGCACGGAGCTTGCTAGCTTGTAAAAAGCTAACGAGCTTCGTGCCGCCGATACATGAGCCACACCGGTGTTTAAGCCGCAGGGTTCAAAGTCGGAAAAAAGTAGCGGCTTATAGTCTGGAAAATACGGTAATTTTTTTCTTATATTCAGGATTGTGCCAAACATCCTTTTATAGAAAGCTCATGAGTATTAACTTAACAACAAACCTGAACAGGCCTACACTGACAAGCAACAGCATATTTATATCACACATTGTACAGTCAGATTCTCCTCAACTGGGAAACAATAAATGCGATGAGCAAGTACATGAGGCCCACCACAAACCCTATTCATCAGCGACACACCCAAAGCAGCAACAGACCATCATGTCTGGTTACGCAGTGTATGTTGCAAAATCGCACACACAGATAACAGCCTGTATGCATCACTGCTATTAAACAGTCACACCATAACAAATATTGCATGAGAAGCAGCTGACATGAGTTGTCGGGCTCCTCCTCTGTCACCTCAAAATGCTCCACCTCTGGAGCACAGATGTTTTACCGTTTGTCAAATACAAGTAATTTCACAGACAGCTGCCAACTTATGTGTCACAGATAAGCACACAAAGCAGCGCGAAGCCTGGGTGATCATGGAAAAACATTATCTGATGAACAGAAATTACAGCTGACATGTTTCTGTGTTAACAGAAAGCAAGTGATTAATTCCTGCTCACTTTAACACATGGCAATTAGTGCTGACAGTCAGCAGTGTCTGATCTGTGAAGATTCAAATCTTAATCTCTTCAGATTCAGGTTTGGAGGATGACATCACTCGTGTGAGGGAGGGAGACATATGGGTAAATAAACAGCTTTACCTGAAACCAGCTTTGTTCAGCAAAGTTCACTAACCTCCCTCTCTGCATCAACACAACTCTCCATAGCTGAAGTTTTGGTACAAGACCAACCAACAAAAGACTTGTAAAGCCTATCACCTGTTGTTAGTGACCAGTCATTGTGTGTGAAGTGTTTACTCAGTTGTAAGTATAGCCCTTCTTCTAGAAAGCTCATCACAAACAGTGGAAATTGTCTTTTAGTGGAACTTGTAGTTTTTGTATGTGTCACTAGTCTTTAGGTGCATTTCAAGCTTCACTGTTGGTCACTAACAAGCTGTTGGTTCTCACCTTGTACATTCAATATGCAGTTTACTTTTGATAACTGAGCAGATTATTAACTAATGTAAACTAAAAGCAATCTTTTTATCAATGGGTTGATTTCAGAAAGGAACAAAAGTAGTCTAAGTATTTCTTTTACTTAGTGATATTGGTTGAGTGTCTTCAAATTTGATCAACTCCAGACAGCTATTATTGAGCCTAAGTTATTACGAGTACCACAATCTGGCTGACAAAGCTTTCTCTGGCTGTTTTATTAATGTCCAGCATCCTCATCATGATTTCCAATATTATATTACGAAAGATAGCTCTGATTAGCTGCTTACTTAAACAAACAAGACAGGAGTTTGTGTTATGGTTCATAAATACAAACGATACTCTGAGTTAGTTTTGGAAAACTTTTAAAAAAAGACACTACTTGCCAAATTATGAGGCAGATTATTGCTCTGAACAAAGGCAACGTTTGTCAGGCTTGTCTAACCAGGTTGCAGTAGCTTAGGCTATGATTGATTCTGTTCAGGTTTATTGATTTTCTGGTTAACTGTCAGCAAATGATTTCATTTCCCTGCTAATGCCAAAGGTCAAAGATGCAGTTTATAGGAAGGTTCGGGTTTGCAATCGTGTAGATTTTTGTAAATGGTTTTTAAATTCAATTGAATGTTTCATCAGATCTAAGTAAGTACACACAGCAACACATAACAGTAGCATAAACCTAAGTCTAATCTTATCTTAATCGTCAATTTAAAATGAAAAAAATAACTTAATTTTCTAATTGTCCTTCATAAGAAAGACAGTAATACCACACATGGACACACACACACACACACACACACACACACACACACATGCACACAATCCATTTACTGCAAGTGTTTTTTTTATAAAGAGCTGAGTTGTTAAAAGATAAATGAATGCAGTGATGGAGGGAGGGGGTTGAAAGTAAGCAGGGGATTAAGGACAGAAACAGACGGAGAGAGAAGGAAAGAAACAGAAAGAGAGTGAACGTCAGGGAGTGAAACAATGGAGAGATGTGAAGCAACTTGCCTGGAGGCAGGGAGAAAGCAGGGGAAACAGTAATGCACTGCAGCAGCTGAAGGCGGTTTACGAAATACTCTGTGATGGTTTAGGGCAGTCGCCTTGCACATGTGTGTGTGTGTGAGTGTAAGTGGTTGTGTATGCACATATGTGTGGTATCATCTCCTGTGCCTGCGTCATTACCATGATTAGACGGCATAAGGGAGAGGCAAGGAAACCCCAGCCCTTTCTTTCCCCTCCCTCTCTTCCTCTCCCTCCTCCACTTTATCTTTCTCTGTCAGTCTTTTTTCTCTCAGTCTGAGTCTCTCACTCTCACCCGCACGCATTTCACATTATTGTAAGTGATTCTTGTAAACTTGATGCATTGTTTTGCCCCAAATACCATTTCTTTGATACGCGTCCTTCTTCCCCTGCTCCTCTCACTTTCTCTTTCATAAGAAACACTCATGTCAGGTATGATGTCTCATAACATCTCAGTCAGGTATGCAAAATTTGAAAAAAAACCCGCCCCCAAATTAAAAGTGCAAATACATGAAAACCTCGATCTACAGCAGTGTGTCTACTGACTGCTGTAAACCATACAGAGGAAGTCCCGTTTGACGCTTCTGTGGTTGGATTTAGCAACTGTGCAAGGGTGTGTGTGTGTGTTTGTTGTGTTAGTCTTGTTATCTATAGTCTGGAACCTGTCTGTAATCAACATGTGTCATTCAAATATTGTGGTGTAAAAAGTCTGACCTTTGAAAGCTTTTCTAGCAATAAATAGCAGATAAAATAACCAGACTATTTGTCATACAGGTACCTCTGATAAGCTGGACTATATAACTGGCTGTAAATGAATCCGTGCCTAAGCTTTGATGGGTGCTTTTTTAAAAGTAGGTTATGATTTTGTTTGTTTACCCAGTTAAAACACTAAATTCAAAGAGTATCTTTTGAATGAGGTGTTTTGATTTCATTGTTTATTTTCTTCTTGAAACATCAGCAAAAGATATTTCACTTAAAACTATATTTAGTGACTTCTTGACTACTTGAAAGCCAGACATGTTATCATACTAGCTACACATTTGGTGTTGATTTACATTCATTTAGAGTCGTACTTGCACTGATCACTTTCCATTAAGCTGTTCTTTGGTCACTAACTTCTGAGAGAAATATCTGCTAGTTAATATCTAAATGCTCCACTGTGTTCATTAGCTAATTGCTAACGTTATCCGTGAAGCTGTACAACAGGTTCACCAGAGCTTTTTAGCTGAAGTGGGCCGATGATGACCTGAATTGGCAGCAACTTGATGAGAGCAGTGAGGCTGTAAATAGTATGTGGAGCTGAAAGGAGCTGATTCTGTATCAGCATTGAAGATACATGTGATAATAGAATATGTAAATAAGTAAAGTGTGGAGAATATTTAAATAAACATATCTGACAAAGACAAGAAATTGCTTGAATAGTTCTAGTCTGATGTCAAAGAATGTGAAAGACATCAACAGAAACATGAAAGATGGATTAGAAAAAAATAAAGAAACCACTGTATGACCTTTTAACATCCTGCCTCCTAGACCACACAATTGCATTTCATCTTCAACAAACCACGGGAGGAAACAAACATAACCTTTCTCTATGGAAACATATGACGACACGGCGGCATTTAATTGCTCATCACTCTTTTTAGTAGCGCTAGTTTGTGTAGTAGGGGCCCACTGAAAGTTATATTCGAGTGTTTGTTGTCCCCCTCGGCCTTTAAAACTCCACCCACTCACTCTCGCTTTCAGATTAATATCGTGTGTGAGAGAACACTTCTGTCTGTGACGCAGTGCGACTCTGGATCAAATCTGGTAAAATAAATCTCCAGTGTGACATGTCATTGTGCCACCACATGATTGCTCATCACTTTTTGTTGTGCACTCGCAGCACATGATGGAATGTAATGACTTCTTTCTTTCTTTCTTTCTTTCTTTCTTTCTTTCTTTCTTTCTCTCTCTGTTGGAAGCACCCAGTAGCCTGTTTGGTTTAGTGCTGCTGGGGTGCTGCCAGGCAAATGAGAGACTAGCAGATGGCTGGAATGTCGAAAATGCCAAAGATCAGAGGCCAGCAGAGACACAATGAGATTAGAAGGGAAACAGAGAGCAGCCGCCCAAAACTGAGCCGTAAACATCCTTGTGTCCTGTGTGTGTGTGTGTGTGTGTGTTTGTATATTTTAGAAAAAGAGATTTTAAGACGTTGCGTGCAGAGAGCTTTGCTGTGTTGTTGATGTGTTTGTTTGATTATACACTCGTTGTCATTTTGTTGTATCGTAAAACTTCTAGTTCAGTTTTTATTGGCCAAATTTAAGATTTATCTTAGTGTGATTAAAATGTATTCAAAAACATCAGTCAAGGTAGTCAGGGTAAACATTATAGAGACAGGTGTTTTAAATGTCTCAAGATCATTTCTAAATACTGAATTATCCTAAAATATCACGAGGACATCTGGACATGAGGGGAGACATTGGACTGAAATATAAAAGTCTGTTTACTGGTCTTGGGGAGTAAAATATAATTAATTATATGTGAGGCATGAAAAATATCAAGATACTTTAACAATACAAGTCTTGCTGTTTTTTGGTTTTGTTATTTTAAATAAATAGTAACATCATATCACTCGTCTAGTCTTTATCCAAAACAAAGTCCTGCATACTACCATAAATCACCTCTCAAGGAAAAAAAACAAAACAGTTTATTTCAGTGCAACATAATTGCACTCACAGATGCACTGGAGAATAACAGTACCAAAGGGAATCTGTAATAATCAAAGAGCAGCAGGGATATTTATAAAAAAGATTGTGTCTTTGTTGCTTACTCTCAGAAAATGAGTACACATCATACCCTGAATACAAATCCATACAAAGATATTTAATACTAAAATTTGATACGATAGTGACAAAAACAAATAAAACATCAATATATCTTGGCATATAAATATCTACACGACTTGCGATTGATGTTTGTTTAAAGTATTTCATATTGTTACATTTTTTCTTCACACGGTTTAGTTGACAACAAATGACACATTTTGTACAAATACATGAAAGTGAGTATCTCTTATTACCGGACTTGCTTGCTTTTACAACAGACTGCTGAGGGTGTTGCATGTCACATGCCTTTCTGCCTGTGGCTGGATATTGTATATCAGCAAACCTGTGGTTGTGCATGTGTGTGTGTTTTACAGCTAAAGAGAGTGTGTAGTGTCAGAGCAGTTGTGTAAGTGTGATCCTAAGTGAGACACTCTCTTCTTTCATTGCAGAACTAATGGAGAAGCTTTTACAGTTCTTATTATTTCACCGTGTAAAGCTTAATCAGAGCTACTTGTCAACAGCATAACAGAGACATTACTGTCTTATGTAACAGTCACAGGAGAGGCATGTATGGTGCTGTCACTTCATGTGTTTGTGTAAGGAAGTTTTTTTTTGTCCAATCAAAGTGCAATGGTGCAATATTTTAGCATCTTTCAAATGAAGTCACCAGTTTATACACAGTTATGTTTTCATGCATTATTCTCACCACCGGCCCAGAGGGAAATCTCCTGCATCTCCATATGGCCAGTTCTCCCCTGATGGAGTTCAGGAAGAGTTACAACATTATGTAGGAGAGTGAAAATTAACTGTAAAAGGGAATGTGCTTAATGTGCTGAAGCAATGTGCTGGGAAGATTAGTTTTCCTCAACCTTACCTCTGTGTTCAGGGTATAACACTAACATGGCTGAGATAAGGTCACTGGCATTTTCAAGCACACAGATACTGAACTATCCAACATATCAGTGATGCTTATACCAAAGCAGATCATCTATTTTTCAGGCCATTGTGACATAATTTTTTTGAGATGTGTAACTTCAGCTCTCACAGTTGGGAACAACCACCCTCTCTACCTCTTAGACACAAACTGGGATTACATGTTTTTTCTTTGAATTATATTTTCAAATTTTTTGGTACTACTACCACTACTGCTGAAAATGTTACGTAAACTAACAAGCAAAGTAGTGCTTCCTACAACCTAACATGACAACAGATGGTGCATTGTGAAAGTAATACTTTTTGACTAGCACAATTGTGGCCCATTGGCAGCCTGAATTATCCCCAGAGCATTGTTAAAGACCTTTAATACAATTGTATAAAGGCATCTGACAGAATTACTGCATGCTGTGTTACATAATCACAGTTCAGAGGAAAATGAGTCAACATCAAGTGGATGTAGGCTAAGATAAGCATGAGAGCACTGTAGCCTCTTTTTACTTCCTATACTAAAAAAACTCTATTGTCACAGTTTCCATGAAATCTGCGAATGTTACCCAACAAAGGATTTGGCTGTCGTGTATTCAAGTGCCAGATTGGGAATGGTGTAACCTTGTAATAGGTTAATAGCAATGAAAAACTCTTGCTCAGTTGGATTAAATATGCAGATTTGTAAGGCAGTAAGCACAACATCATGAATAATATATATTATTCCAGACATGTTCAAGATATGCTAGTTAGGGTACATGTGCTCATACACATGCATGGATATAAACAGTTTACTGACACAAATTCTGCATACACAGAGTCTTTGTCCTCGTCGCACTGCTGCAGTTGTGGGCTGATAGAAAAGAGAGTATACTGGAGCACCGCCAGCTGATAGAGTGATCAATTTAACACAGTGTACGTGTGTGTATGTGTGTGTGTTAGACAGAGCGAGACCATGAGATTGAAAGTGTGTGCAAAGACCTTTACTGTGGAGGAGCACCACTGTGATGCACACAGAATGATTCAACCAGATTTACTGTTGTACAACATAAAAAAGTTCATTAATCTCTCCAACATGTCCAAAACAAAATGATACACAAAAAAACATTGAAGCAAATTACTAATCAATGCGATTAATCCCAAAAGAAATACTGCAGCATGTGTGGATGTCAGTTAGGGCCTGGCTGGCTGAGACAAGACATACGCAAGCAGAAAACAACGGGGTGTAAACCGTACAGTGAAGTCGTGAAATTCTCTGAAATTTCCAGACAACAAAACATTCACTTCCTGTTTGCTTCTTTGCTCTTCACTGCAGCTGCAACACCTGCATCCTGTTCATACTCAGTAGCACAGATTGATATAGCATCAGTGTTTTTACTTTAAATTCCTATTTAATTTGGCTATTTATTTGTGTTTATTATCATTATTATTATTATTATTATTATTATTATTATTATCATCATCATTATCATTATTATTATTTATGCTTTCATATACATACTGTAAAATTAAGGTTATTTGTCCACATCTTTTATGAGTTTTCATATTTGAC